>JAODIE010002774.1:64108-84471 GCA_027575565.1 Diploeciton nevermanni
ACTTCTCTTGATAAAACGTTTTCGGCATGTTGCCTTCTTCAGTATGAGAAAATCATAAACAATTCTTATACTTTTATATATAGAATTTCAAGTATACGTAACTTATTTATATATGAACTAAACTATTACTCAGAATAAGTCTCAAAATTCAGTTAGAATACATAAAATCGTTTTGTTCGTTTAGTTTTCATTATAGAAATCAAGTTAATCCTTATATGGATAATAGCACCAAAAAGTATGTTTTGAATAATAGTATAATGGCTTATGTATGTTCAGGCAGATATATAATTTCGCAGCGGCGTTCATTTTTACAGCGAAAATTTCTGCATCATATTTGTACCGTTTATGTACGTTTAAAGGGCTACGTTTTACGTGTTTGCTCGTTATAAAACAAATACAATAAATAATAGAATTTGAAGTAATTCAATTCGGAATGATCCACAAAAACTAAATTTTAATTAAATTGTTTAATAAGACTAAATAAGAAAGATTGGACACAATTCTTAAACATCTAACTAGTGGATATAATTTTTTATGTGTGGAAAATTTAATCATTTTAATCACGTGTACAAGTAAAAATTAGATGTTTTTACTTGTGTCTTTATCTATCAACGTTATACCTATTCTCCATTCTATTCACGACTGATTACGCATTAAACAAATTTGAAGAAGGAAGTTCATTCTTTCGCTAAATATTTGAGGCATATTTGTGCAGATTTACGCTCATCATTAAAGCCGGGAATTTTTAATGCCCGCTACACATTTAACTAATGGTTTTAATTAACCTCTTTTACGGCATGTTGCTAATACCATTTACAACACCTAAAGTAAGAATATGTTAATCCAAGTATCCATAAAAATATACATCGTCAATTCAGCTCAGAGAGAAATAGAGTACGAGTACAATATGGGTCTCAAGAAGAAATTGTTTCTTTATTGTTACTTCTAGTTAGGCTCGCAATTATTGAACATATAACTAAGAGAAAAAAAGAGTACATAAACACAATAGAAATCAATTCAGAGTCATAACGTATTTAGAAATATTTTCAAATTTTGAAAAATAGTAAAACAAAAAGGAAGAATTTAATAAGTTTTCCGCGCAAAGACCCTAAACAAACAATAAATTCCAAAAACCAAAATCCATATTTTAATTTTTATTAATTGCAATTAATAGTAGCGACACGGGTTCAACTGTTAGTTGATGCAGTATAATGATATGGAAGATGCGTGCGGTGTCGGTATCCGGCATAAGTAACAGTACACTCCAAAATAAACAAATAAATTGAAATTAATATCCATTCGCCACCTTAATTATCAATTAAATCAACTGTATACTAACTAGTCTAGGTAGACTAGCCACGCCTTCGTTCCTTCCTTTTCCTTGCGGATATGGCATAAATTACAGCCGCATTACAACGTGTGCACCTGTATTCGCGCAACTATTCAAAATAATTGCTAATTAAGCGGTCGTAAAACGCGCCGCGAACGACGTACCGTTTCGCCCATCTCTTGTGCGCATCAATTTCAAACTGTGCCGACTGGTGTACACTATGCGCTTAATGTACAGTTCGTACTCGGAAGCACAGGAAAAAATTAACACAAATAACACAAATGAAGAGGACACGTACATCGAAGAAAGAAATGCACGACGAGAAGAAATGTGTTAAATTTCACGTATACTCAAAGATGAAACAATCGAACAATAACTGATGCTTCAATCATAATACAACAATTATGAGATTCAAAACAAATACAATTGCAACAGTCGTTACAATACTTTTGCAAAATATTAACAATCTCTGTTAATTTGATTAACTGATTACATAGCGTTAGTTTATTATTTGACATACATTGCTGTGTCTAATATTACGATTAACCAGATAAGGCATGTTATCTGATAGACTCTTGAGATTAACGAGTTTCCATACACTCCCAAATGAGACAACTTTGACTGTTGAGAAGTATTCTTCGCCCATGAGTGAGGCTCGCAATCTACCCCTGAGTTATCTTCATATAAATACAGAATTTATGAATTACAGAATACAGGCCGTAGGCCTAACTGCAGGCAGCAAAGCGGTAACGATGAAGAAGAAGACAGTAAAATATAAAGCAATATAAGCCTAAAACACCCAACCCCCAACTCAGTACTATAGATGTATAAATCTAATTTTGTAATCATTTGAACACTCCATGCTGGCTGGCATACAATAATAATTTAATATGACTATGTTTATTAATTTAATCAATCTTGCAGTGTCAACTTCTATAATAAATATAAAATTGCCAATGCATCGTAATAGATGGTATAGCTAATTGTAAAGGAAAATATTTGTTTCTATAACATCCATGCAACTTATATAATCCGAAGGTCGACAAGTTTGAGTTGAAATTCACCACAATGTAATGGCTGGCCTATAATACCACTTGCATGCGTGAAGCATTTACACTTTCCAGAAATATTATCACCGTTTGCGACATTCCTGTAATTTATTTGCAATCAGCAAAAAATGCAACCGTAAACGTAGTAATTTATTCCGCAATATTATTCATAAAGCAAAAAAAAATCAAAAAAACTTGACTCTTGACGTAAAGTGAATGTAATTTTTACTTCTTCAATTGAAAACCTGCTTTTACAAACCAGGAAAGAGTTTGAGAAATACATACGAGATTAATAAATATTTTACGTTTTGCGCAGTCTCCTCATGTATTGTTTTAAATGCTTTTATATTTCGACGTTTAAAGACCTTGACAGTTCAATGTTGTGCAACCGAGATACACATTATGCTTACACTTTGTAATTAACTCATAACTGAACAACCGATTTGTAAATGACACTTTTACGTGGCTCAAAGTAAAGCCGATAAAAAACATAAGAATATAGAACGCTATCTCCATGAACGAAAGTTAAACCATTGGTTACCAATTGTTGATAAAAATTAGTTGACCCAATTTTTACCAGAGGTCGCAGCAATGTCCTTATAGTTTGGTTTTCTATATTTTTCTTCAATTTTTATGAATTAGAACATTCTTATATTGATTAGTGTGGTCATCATGCTTTTATTTCAATTAAGTGTTTTGGCTCGATTATCAAATTTAGAGTTTAAAGAAAAATGTGATTAAACCAAAAAACGTCCTAGTTCCACAAAATAACAATTATGTTTAACTTTATGAAACCGTTTACATAATGGTTAACAGCTAACTAAATTAACAAGGTGCTTCCATGATTTCTAATAAAAACTGAATCAATTATTTATGGACAATTTGTAACCAAGAACCAACTTTCTTCCATGAAGATGGCGTTCTATATTCTTATGTTTTCAATGATGCTATCGCATAGCAAAGCAAAGGTAAAATAAAGGCAACAACTAAAATAACTTTCCCGAAGCAGAGGAGTACAAAAGTCAATCTTTGATAATTTGATAATATAATGTATCCGAAATAGGTTAAACTCTAACAATATCTATATATATATATATATATATATATATATATATATATAAGAGGCAAACTTCTATATTTAGCTAATCCATTTTAAACATATTATTGTTGATAATGGTATCGCTTCATTAATAAATATCATCTGAATTAACAATCTTTATTCCTTTATTATTAAGATGTTCTGTATAAAACGTGTCATGCTTGATCTCTGCTTTTATCATTTTCTTATTACAGTCGATTTAGGGCGCCCTAAAACGTGTAATAGAATTTGTATTACCTTAGTTGTTCAAGCACCTGGTTTGAGATCTTCGTACTCCCGTTTTACACATAGAGAAGAACAGTAATGAACATGAAATAAGTTGCTTCTCCAGTAAATGAATAAACATTGCTCTAGTCTAGTCTAGTAAATAGAGTAAATAGAGTAGTCTAGTAAATAACAATCTTGTTATTGTGGGCATCCCACTTCAAAACATGTGAAACTCCAACCCGATCACCCAGATGTGATTACTGTTTTATTGTAATTTTAAACTTGTTTTCTGTATGCTTCTTATTCATCGTTGACTGTATGTTCTGAAAATATGACAATCACAAGTGTTATAATCAAAATCAATTTATTCTAAATTATGATTAATGCACGTACCAATGCATCATGGTCGCCTTAAGTAAGCAAAACATCAAAATGTGCAGATGAGTCATTAAATAACTGAAATATTACAAACTAATCCATAGTAAAAATAATATTTCAAACAAAACTGGCCGTTTGCATGCAGGTAATGCTTTAATGATTTGTGTTTTTTTACTCGTCACCATTTGCACGCCATTATACGACTGTGGTTTCAAGTATGACACATAATTATAACATTGTTTTTTTAACCTTTGACGGCATGTGCTGTAAACAATTAACACTTGACCCGAGGCGTATGAATAGAAAAATGAGAAAATAGGGAACACTTTTAACATTATATAACAATATATATAATTCATCATTACTGCACTGCTATGTAAAAGAGTATCAAAAGCCCCTAAGTATGCTTCTTTTATCAAATAATATTGTTCTTCATTCATTGTTTATCATTTCAATACACCATAATTAATAAGAATAAAAGAGCGAAGGCGGACTGACTCAGATATTCTTGAATAAAAACAAATTAAAACACAGATTAGGCTCAAGATAATGCAGGACATCGCCGACGCATGCGATGCGCCAAACGCAAGTCACGATGAAGATTGGCGAAGAAGATCGCGTCATGCAATGCGTCGAGATGAAGGATGTTTAGACAGGACACGATAGCAATGCAATTAGCAAAGAAAACAAAACGAAATCAATCCATTGCGGATGAAGCAACACAAAGTAGCGCGAGAGGGATAATCGTGACGCGAGCGACCTTAATTTGCCATACTCGCGCATCAAGATGACACAAGATATATAGACAGAAAAAAGCGAGACAATAAAACAAAATCAAATAATAATTCGAATTTTAAAAAGAAATAAACAAATCCACAATTTCTGGCATGGAGAACAAAACAGAAACATGAAATTGATTTACTTACGGTCCATAAATTTAAACATCAATACAATCATATAGTCGGCAGACTCTTTAATAAAAAATTGGCATTAAAACAAAAAGTGTGATGACATTTTAAAATATTGTTCCAGAAAATTTCCACCTACTACCTAAGTCTTATTGTTTAATTGATAAGTAGATGAATTATGTGCATTCTATTATACCCATTGCTCGCACAACGCACAAGGGTGTGCGTGGTATAGAGAAGAAATGGGTTAATTGGGGTAAGCAATTTAATATGTACCGACTATATTTCCGAGCGTAGGTACTCAAGTCAGCCCTCGCCTTCCAATTAAAAAACTTTACATTGAGGATACAATATGAAGCTGCGTCAGAATATATTTTGTATTAAGAAATTGGTATGTGATAAACATTTACGATATACTTTCTTTGTAATATATGTCAATTATGAAATACAAATAAAATCAATATTAATATATAATTGACCACATCCAAATATACTCCCTTATCTAATTATTTTTGCATTGTGATGTTGTTTTAAGAAAAACATCATACATGAAAGTATAAATGTGCTGTAATGTTAGATTTACAAATCGTCGAACCGTGGGAAAACATATATTGAATAATCGCCAGCGTTTCTCTGCTATTTCTCTGCGAAGGAACAAAAAGCTTCGCCGCAAAAGAACGCTTAACACTCATAATAGATACATGTATAAATACCCTCTTAGACCCTATCAACTTGCATATAAAATGTAGTTATCTGGTAAAACTTAAATATGCAAGAAACATAATCGGAAGCGTATTTAATGATGACCAATGCTCGACAAACTTAACATCAGTTAGCTCATTTATGTTCCAGGCACAAATAGAGAGAAGCTAACGGTATACTACGTCGAAAGCCACAATTAGATTGAGTTATTACATCGGCGTGATGTTGTTGATAAATGATGAAGAATAATAATTTATCACTTTGCAATTTCTGCTAATTTGCTGGAAATCAATTTACTACAAGTACTAAAAGTCCGTTTTCTACATAAATCAAAAGCTAAAACTAAGTACTGTACTTATTTAGATGAAACGTATATATATTTTGCTTACAGACTATTTCTTAATAGTTGGTTTTACAATTTCACTTACCTTTTACTGACGCCTATTACAGAACTCTAACAGTGGTAGCCAACACTTACCTGGAACAAAAATATAGTAGGTATACATAACATTGAAATCTCCAATATAAAGAATAAATAAACAAATGTGCACGCAAGGTATATTGCTAAATGTATATTGCATAAGTACGAAACTACGATTCTCGTACTAGGCCATATTTTATGCCTCTTACTACACATTATGTGATTCCACACATACTAAAAAATCAAAATGAAAATATTATTTATAATAGAACATATTAGTGCAAAGTTTACAATTAAATATCGATTGCTATATCGATCAACAAATTGTACCTAAATTATTTTGATTGCCTAAAAGTAACTTTCCAAAAAGTAAAACAAGATAAAAATATGAATTAATTTCATAGTAGCAATTTTACAGTAAAAATTTTGTGTACAATATGTAACGTGATCAATATTCTGAAACTAGAAATCTCTCAGATTTCAAATCTGAAATCTGTTCCTATGTGATCAATATTTCGAGAGGTTTCCGTGTTTTTGAGGATATTGTTATTTGTTAAATCTCTTAGTGATACCAGATTGTAAAATTGTCTTTGGGAAATATTTTCAGAGGAACCATAGATGTACTTGCCATATTTTGTTGTTATCTGAGTAAAGGTTAAAGAATTTTTTGCTTATTTCGAAGCAAAAGCATTTTAGAAAATTCATTGCATCTTTCGTATTAGCAGCATCGAGAATACAAAAATAAGATGCTCTACTGCCAGAACCAACCAGACTTTTTATATTACATTTAGTTTTTGAAAACTGTTTTTTATTTTTCTGATTTTTTTTTGCTATCAACATCCCATTGGCTTCCGCAATTTTAGGCGCATTGTGCATAAATTGTAGAGCAATAAGAGCAATTCACCACTGAACGAATTGACGCGCCCAGCGGCAAAATATAAAATTTCCACTCCATATGTTTATGGTTCATAATATACCATCGTCCGCTGACTTTATTTATATTTAGTGTAATTATTGTTACCCTTAATACATTACTAAAGTAAACAAAAATTTTGAGAAGGTTAGGGGTGCAACACTTAAAATCTGAGAGATTTCTAATTTTAGAATCTGTAAACCCAAGTAAGGTGATCATTTCGTGTTGTACATTAGCACGAAAATTTCTTCACCCATGTAGTAATTTAAAATTATCATTATCAAAAATAAATGCGCAATTGTAATTATTTATTATATCCAGTAAATTCATTAAGCACTAAACTTAATAATAATTTGCGAATCCTATTAAGTATTTATAGCACCTGAACCCCCTTGCATTGAATGGGATTTGTTTTTGGTGTTAAAAGCAGCATAAAGAGTTACAATTTTGTGTGCAAGTTACGAAAGATAAACAACGTTTTAAAATTTGCTCGCGTTTAGGTCACTAAAATAACAGTTTTCATGGAAATTACATATTAAATGAGAAAAAATATAACAAATAAAGTAATATAAAAAACAAAATTACAGAATACTAAAAATAAAACATACATATTTAAAAGTTATCGTTAAATCCAACTTTCATTGACAAACTTATTGGTATAATCTGCACGACAAAATTACTCTATTATCAACAATTTCGTTTCATTCTGTTTTAAAACTAGTCAGTGTTATCAACAAACACATAAATATGCAATTATTTGAAAAATTTCCAGCACTGTCAATCAGTAAACTCAATGGTTCGAGGTAATCATCGTGGAATGTCATTGAGGATTTAAAAGTAACATTAATTTTCCAAAGCTATTTTCTACGTCAACTCAAAAGAAATTCCAAATTGGTTGTAATAGGTTGATTTTATTTGCTGATCCCAGAACTGCAGTTATTCTTTATCGTGTAAAATAGCAGCCTTCTCATTAGACAGATCAAATTCAACAGCAAATTAAAATCGAAAATTAAGAAATTAAAAACTTATTCAAATAACCTGTTTGTTCTTTATCCTATTTGAATGCCTGTACCCTCATCTTTTGAGATGCCTGATACAACTTAACAACCTTTCCTTGCATATGTGGCTTCTGGTCGATATTGTTCAATATGCTTGCATCGTCCTGCTGCCTGTGTCTAGTTCAGTGGTTCAATGGAACCGCGTTCCACTTGTTCCGATATATTCGTGCAGCAGCGGCGGCGCGGTGTCCACAGCCAAAGGCTAGTAAACCAACGCTGTAGTCAGACTCGACACTAAATTTATGCACGTTGCATTGGAACAACTTAACAGTGTCACTTTCCATTCCCTAGAATTTAATCTTATATCTAGCAAGTGGATTGTAAACAACTAGAAAATGATTTACATTGGTATGTCAGTGCGAATTGTTACATTTTCTGTAAAACCAATAATGATCTTAGAAACAAAATGTACGACATACTTCTTAAATTGCTTTAATCTGATATTTAACCAGGAAAACTTGGAGCAGTTGTAAATTTGAGCGGCATACCCTAGCAGTAAAGCAATGCCACGAGTTTCCATGAGAGAAGTGAATGCTAAAAATAATGAGTGTGTATTTCAATGGTTGTAAGCACTATGCAGGTGAATTTGTTATTTCCACTTGCACTGATTTAAGACTTTCGCATTGTAAAGCCACGATTGAATTAAATTCTCCAGTGTCCGTCCAGCTAACCAACATAAACAACTACACACACACCTGGTACAAGTCGACAGCCTGCAAGGCATTGCATGTGAGACAACTAACAATGCATCTTAAAAAAAAACACGTGGTATGAGAAATGTCAAAGGGAGCATCACAAAGGGGGCGCAATGTTGCAACAATCCAGAAACTAAAGAAAGGCATTAGATCAAAATAGCGAGTTGGAATCTAAAGAAAAATGTGCATAGGTAGCAGAGGTTTCCAAAATCTGCCTCGAGGATTCGCCATGAACGTAGTTTGATGTGAAAAAGATTTAAGCCGTCATGCTGTCGATAAACCCCCTGAAGCAGGCAACAAACCGAAAACGTTTTAACAATAAGTATATCCTGAAAAGTACATCAACATATTGAATGAGAATTTAAATGTGTCCCAAATACATAAAAATATTGAGAAATTGTTATGTTGGTTAACGGTTTTTAGTTAAAATAAAAACAATGTTTTTTTATCAAGCTGTTCATCAAAGTGATACAGACAAATTTATTAACAAGTAAAATGCATAGGCACTTTCTTCCGCACATTGTAATGCGTAATAAATAAATTAAAGAAATGAGATAAAGCGCCAATAATTAAATTACAAACATTTCAAATTACACCAAAACAGAATAATAACAAAAAAACTAAAAAAAAAAAAAATCGACAGTCGTCTCATTTCATGAACAAATTTCTCCAATAAACTAAAAATATGAAAACAATTTACACGCTCAGCAATTTGATAAAGAAACTAGCTTCTTTTAGACTTAAATTTAATAAATAATCCCTGCAATATGCCAATCCAAACAGCTTACTATTATAGGTGCAAATCTCAAAACCTCCGGGAATCAATCCAGGTAAGTAAATTGAATATCTTGGTCATAATTAATACATAACAAATCAATTATAGACCATTTTAGAATATTCAACGCACCCACCGTACGTAGTCTTAAAGCATAAGAGAAAAGATAAGCAACGCTAGACGGCATGTATGTAGGTCACCAGAGACCAAACTAAGTCAACGAATCAGCTATTTTGTTGGTATCTACTAAGATAGCTTCTTCAGTATACAGTCCGTGCCTTTGTCTTCCCTCGCGAAATTTGTGCGACCACAAACTTACTAGAGCAGAGCAACGCTCTTCCTCAACTCGTCCCACCAGTATATTGTTCACGTATCTGCCTCTTTCATTGCTGTCACATTACGTGCACATGATTCTGCAAGCATCATGGTGTTTAAGACTTCTGTTAACCTAATTCCAGCGAAACGTGCCCGTCTCCGATTGCTTCTCAATCATTCTTAACTTACAATATATTAGAAAATATGAATTTAAATAAATCCTTATTTTTAATACAAATTCATTTCTTTGGTCCCACAAGTTTGACCTTAATGTTGATTATATTTCCAATGGTCAGTTGTTAACTGTCTGTGCTGAACTCCTAGACATAGTGTTTAAATATTACCCCGTTGTGAACTAAAACGGCGCGACGACGAAACGGTACGAAACGATAATGCCACGCTTGCCTAGAAAGGCAGAAACGACTCAACATGGTTTGGTTTCTCGCTTGCCTGAAGACAAACGAAGAGGTACCCTCCAAGCAGTACGCAGACTGAGCATGACGCACTCAAAGCACACTTTCTTTTCCTCAATTATCCGCGTTTGTCTTACGCCTCATCCTCTTCGGCCATCCTCTACTGAGTGCTGAGCAAACAAGGCCTATTGTCGTTCTTTACGTAAGTAAGCACAGCAACCAATAATGAAAACAAGTAAGACGCTACGAACGAAGAATGGTTTGGTTTCCTAAAATTCACGCCGACTGGAAATTAGGTCTCGATTGTTTCCATATACCGTGCGGCATACTCTATCTACTAATTAAAATTAAAAAGTGCACAAGCACAACAATCATTTCATCGTAAAGCATGAGATCACACGTCCCTACTAGAAATTTCATCATTCTTCGATTGTTCACTTAATTTACACTGTTCACTCCCTACCGCAAAATGCGTGTTTGGGTCATCGACAGGCTTACTCCCAGTATCATCAATCACAGAATCACTATTGTTCCTTTTATCATCGTCTGAAGAATGTGCAGATGACGAAAAAATGCTGAAGAACTTTATCTCTAAATCCCTGTGACCATTGTGAGATGTCACAATTTCTGTGGACACTTCTAAATTGGGTGAATTGGGCGAACTCATTATAGGAGTTAGGAGAGATGAAGCGGATGAAGACGATGATGATGACGACAGTGAAGATGCTGTGTTATCATCATCCAGACTAATAGTAGACAAACTCTCAAGTAAACTTTGCGTATCAGACGAATGTTTACTCATGTACGGTCTGGAAGGTGCCCTATCAAAATCACCAATATTGGAATCCACTTCAGAATACCTCGTTGACCCAAATTTCAAGGAAGACGATAAATAGTCTACGTCCACATCCCATATTTGGCCACTAGGATCACAATACCGACACTGGCATGATGTTTCGTTACCATTGACATCTGTTGCGCCCAATTCCTCAAATATATCTTCAAAAAGGTGACTTAGTTTGGGATCTTCGTTCTTGTCCTCCTGTGACACTAGCTGTTTCTGATGATCAGATGGCCGCTGGTGTTGATGACTATAATTGAACGCATAATTCATCAACGGCGCGGTAAAATAGTCAATATCAGGACTGGAAGTTGCTGAACCATTGCTACTACAGGTATCCAGTGCTGATGAATAAGCCGAATCCAGTTCATTTCCACCATTATTACCAACTACTCCAACTTGGAAGGTTCTAATGTGATTTTGAGGCTTCCGATCCTTTTTCCGGCGTTTTCGAGGTTTTATAATGCGTGGAAGACAAGTGTCCGATGCATTAGAAGTGCAACTCTCATCGCTTGCAATGGACACCGTATCAGTGCATTGGTTACTTTTGAGTTCTTTCGTTATAGCAACACTCACATTCAGTGCACCTGAACCTAGCCCTACAGGTACGGGTAAAGACCCACTACTTTGGTTGATAAAATATGCACTTCGATGCTTACTACGACGATTATGATACTTGTTGGTCAATATTAATGGTATTCCCTGTGTCTGCACAGCTAACCGAGATAAACTCTCATTAGTACCTCCACCATGAGGATTGTAGTGATGTTTATATAGAAATGGTACACCACCGTTGCCAGTATTCCAGTGCCCATCTGAGTTACATCTTTGCAATCGGTGATATTCGTAGACATTTTCAGGGTGGTGAATCAAACCCTGTTGATGTGCCTGATGCTGCTGTCCTTGTTGTTTGCGCAAGTGGTGTTGCGAATAGTGCCCTCTTTTATGGCGCGACTGCTGTGAGGATATCAAACAAGCCCCAATATAACGTTCAACTTCCAATGATCCCGAAGATGCGGGACTCATTCTTTGCAATGTAGCCTCACTGGCACTCAGTACATCCACCTCGTGTCACACAACTTCACTTAACCAACTCGCGTTATATACGCTTAAAGTAATTTTATGTCGATACTACTTCGAAACTGGGCCGGTGCAGGTTGCGTAAGGCAACAACTACTCTTGCCTCGTGTATTTGTACACCTGGAAGTGGTACCGAGAGCTGAGTAACGTGCGCACACGCCATGCGGTCAACACCAGACTGACTCGCTTTCGGTTTGCGGCGTACCAACAAACCAAGTCTCGGGACCGCAATACAACACGCTATGGCAGCCACCGTCGCGCCGCTCTTCAAATGGAAGTAGTAACGAATGGGTAACGATCAAGCCGCCATCGACGACGGCTAGCCCGAGAGTCGGCACGTCACTGTGTGCGCGCCTAACAATCGGACTCAGAATGTATATTTGTGAAGATATGACTAAAGAACAGGAAGGCTTGGGTACGAAGAGTAATACAACATGCTGTACCAATATATAGACTATAACTTTCCAATCTGACTTAATACTACAAAGAGGCTCATCTCTAATATTTCCAGCAAAATGTAAAACACAAAAAAAAAAACTCAAGTTATTAAAAGAATAAACATCAATAACAAGCATGGGTTAAAATAAACTGTCATTTACCTCACTAAAGTGAAGGTTTCGTTGTGTATGTATTTGCCTTGTGTAAAGCAGACTACAGTAACCTACTTCTTGAATAAGGCGCACACCAGCTCCTCAGGTTCTTCTCTTAACTCTTTCGCTCAACCGCTGCTCCGCGTTCAACCGACCGAAAGACAGGCTCCCAGACACTCAATACGGCTTGCGTCTTCTCAGATGTTTTGAAGCATTTCAAGTACTGTATATACTTACTAGGACAATATTATGCACATTAATGCGTCAACATAAGAGAAGAACATAAGGAGTTGACCACTACAATCATTTGCACATTAGTGCAAAGTCAAGACAGATTCATTATACCGACGCCCACACAACTAGGTCACTGATCTGAGAACCAGATAACAGCTTAAGAGGATCTCTCTTCTTTGTACATCTTTTACTAGCGATTTTCTTCAAGTACCGCTTTTGACTGAAGCCATATGAAAACCAAGCCAAGGCGAGAATAAGAAGAAAGTTTGTAGGTTGCCGCGACGTGCGATGACCCGGTTACGTTCATGCCACCTCAAGCAGTATCGGCAATAAGCCCAGGGCGAGTGACTTACATCGTGCGCCAACAAACACACATCCAGCCTTCCTGGCTAACATGTTCCGAGAGCAAATGGCCGGGAACGCTTACGTAGAATTGCCGGGTTAAGAAAACGCGACGAGGAAGAAGCGATTTGACAACGAACAGTAAAAACACGAATAAGTGGGCGCATACAAAGCAACGATCAATATAAAAGAAAAAACTGAGGATGTCACTTTATAGAGATTGCAGTTGCTGCTGTAAGGTTTTTGGAAGCACATGATGCCCGCATACCGATTGAGTTGACATTGGGGGATATTTTAATTTTCTAGGTCGGGGTCACACCTGAATTTGGTATTTTCAATGTTACCGATAAATATTCACGTATAATATATATATATATATATACACTATTCCATTTATTTTCACTGACTATAAATAATATGTATAATGAAATAATTTTCTTTGTACATTAAAACGACAATTAATGAGAGCATAATAATACTTAAAACAGATATTAAAGAAATCTTAAATGGCGACTTCCTGAAATTAAAACATACTTGGACAAGCAATGTGTCAAATGCTGCAATTGCGTGCAACTAGTAAAAGCCTTTCGTGTTAATAATCTTCATATAACATAGTTGCTATACAATTAATCTGAAGCCTGTTATCCATATTAGATAAAGTTTATAGCAAATACTACAACACAAATCTTCTGGTTTATTTAAAAATCTGTTAATACAGTTTTTAGATTAAGAAGGTATATTACCGAGTTACTTAAAGAAAAATTTATCGTTTTTAAACTATGATATTACTATTTATATGTATTTCTGAATACCTAAACACGTTATCTTCAAGCATAGTTTTTTTTTTCTCTTCATCGACCGAGACTGTAGACTGGAAACCGCAGACCATGGTCTGTCCACGCGCTGAATGGCAACTTAAAATACCGTTTATTTTGATCAATTTACAGTTAATGACTGTTTTTAAGAGGCCTTCAGCCTGCGTTGTATCCCATGTACGGGTTGTATGCCACGCCGTAAAGAAAAAAAAAAGTAAGAACGTGCAATGTGAATTTTGGCAATAATGACTGCTAACAGAAATTGTCCCCTATTTCTCTGCTTCATTACTAAACTTTCCATGAACTTGTTCTCACCTATCATAGAATGTTACGGATGCTCAATACATCCTAACTAGGTATTTTCTTGAGAATTGAAAATTACATGATTGTTATATCATGCGAACGATCCAAATAACAGTAGGCCCAATCTGTATAATCAAATTGCCCTTATGGCAATCAAGTTCTTATTCGGTGAGATTTTGCTGTTCTTGAAGGGTGGCATTCTCATAATTTTTTTGCATTTCTACAAAATATGAATCCAACTGGCGCAACTAACTGCATAGTTTCTTGTTTCGTTGTGGCTGAATGCGACTTTCCAATTATTTCATGATCATGATCTCTTATTCTGCTTGCGTTTGAGAACAGAATTGAAACTCTCTACATTTTATACACACAAACAGATAAACTCAAATATAATTCAATTTTCTTTAAATTATTAAAGTTGCTCTAGTTACAATAGACTGAGGTACTATACCAAACTTGAATACTTTATATTTAGAATATAAATTAATTATAAAGCTTACAGTGCAAAACGAAAATTCATGAATCACCTAAATATATATTCTTCGATAGTTTAATGTTTTAATTATTTTATTGAGACGGTAACCGACATCATGACTTATGATTATTTTACACCGTTAAAACTAACGCTGCTTAGATCGCGGGTTGATACAATAACAGGAGGATTAAATTAGCGCACAAATGAATTATTAGTATGTATGAAAGAAGTAACAGGTTAACTGTTTTACTATTACAATGTTAATTATACATTCATAATTTACATTTTTACAATCAGAGAATTATGCGTTAGAATCGATTACAACTGTCCTTTAGAAATATTATTATGGTATCAAGATATTTGTAATGGTTTGTACGTATAACTCGAAAACATTTTAAAATTAATAAAGCTAGTAATGATTTATTTCAAACCACATAATAAAACTACAAATTGTAGATTTATTTAAGCCTACCTTTATATTATATTTTACTACTCATACTTTAAAAATATTGATAGAAAAATTAACCTGATAGTTTTCCTATTGATTAAATTAATATACCTTCTATTGATATTGCTGCTATCTACCTTTGCAGCCACACAAACTCATTAATCCATGACAAAATAATTTTAACACCTTAATACAATAAAAATAATATATACATGCAAAATTGTTTAAGATGCGCTCTACATCCCTAATAAATGTCTGAAACGTCTGCAATGACTGTCAGATACCTGTGTCGTATGCAAACACGAGCATGTTCGCAATGACACAAACAAGCCGCAAACTATGAAATAAACCCAGAAACAAGAAGCTCACTTACTTCATTGTCATATCGCTGAGTTGGTACGACAAGCTACTTAATAACAAGAACACATGTCCACGAAGTATTATCGACGTTAGGTAGCAATGCTACCTTTTCTAGATATAATTTCTTGCAACTTTCAGGTAATACTATTCTCAAAAACTGAAATGTCGACAACAATATGAACAAAAGGATATACGAATACTTAGTATATCCCTTAGAGGTAAAGCACCTTATTTTTTAGAATAACTCTTGAACTCGATTTGAGATTTACAAATAGAGCTTATAAAATAGTGTAAGTATGTAGATAAATTGTCAACATCTAGGCTATCAAGAGAGCGCGTATAGAAATCAGTCAAATTTGTAGAGATTTAAAAAAAAAGTAGAATGATGTACAAATCGTTGTTTCATGATTGAGATATCACCAAATTAAAATATTGTTCGGTGACTGTTACCAACACAAGTACAAATAAATGATGATGATAAATGAAGTACAAATAAACTTGAGAATTAATCGTTTGTAATTGGACATATGATTACTTTTAAACAACTGATCTTAAATTCAAATGCATTTTAACATAACACTTTTTGTATTAATTATATTATAAATAATATATTTTTTCTGCATTTGTTAACACAAACACAATAAGCATTGAATTACTAATGAGTTAACTCTCGCCCAATCTTATAGAAAGCAACTCGTCGCGCGAGCCTGTTCTGGTTATAACAGGCTAGCAACCAGAAGCTAAAAGAAAATTGGGTCAATTTCACCAATGCCTACCTCATTAAGCTCAATCGAATTCATCAAACTTCACATGGATTAATCAATCGGCCTGAATTTTAAATAAACCTGCAACATAACAGCTTCACTCAACTATTACAGCCAGCATAGTGTATTCATAGCCAAATAAGAAGTTATATTTATTAGTTTGTATATCCGTTGCGATATTCAATACCTTGTATAGAGAAAGTATAATTTTCTACTTAGTAAAATTTAGAATACCTTTAAATATAATTTCAAACTGCAATGAAGCATAGCCAATATTTCATTAGATAAACGATAATCTTAATCTTGAAAATCGAAACTGTAAAACTGTCAAACTTAAATTTGAGTTATCAGCTATCAAACATAATAAATGATGCTGCCGGATTTGAATTTATGACTTTATTACACACGCAACATTACTAAATAAATGAGTTATTAGCATTCAAAGTTGACTAACTTACTACCTTTATCAAAGATACATGATTAAATGGAGTAATCATAAATATATAAAACATAAAATAACATTTATTCAATAAATGTTGTTATCTTCATTTGCATGCATGTATAGTATTACTCCAATCATGCGAGTGTTGATAGAAAAGTCATTGGATTTCGAAAGGAAATAATCCACATCGAACACGTAGGTGAGACGACTTGAGAGCGTCGATAATATGTAATGTACCAATAACACCAATCAGCCAACCTACATTTTGTTGATGAGATGATAAATTATGGAATTTCATTATCCATACAACAGCAAAAGCGATAGCCATCGCGCAGCATTCAGGTAACACCGTAGCGAATCATAGAAGAGAGCGGTTAATCGTGTAGATTGCCCGTCGAGAAACTCCAAGATTAACCTGTGCGATTTTGAAATATTGCGATATTTACGAAGCAATCTGTGTATTCAAAAACAAAGCATCTCTCCGTATCAACACTTGATACATTCTTTAAAATCCTATTCAAAGAGTGAATGTAATAATTAGCACAATTAATGCGGAACACCAAAACAATCAGGATTCAGTATTGAAATCTATAACTAGGTATAGTAGCAAAACTCGGAAGATTACCATTGATGATACAATGAGCGAAACCTTTGGAATTTATCTCGCATAAACGTTAGGTGTTGGATGGATGCTTGGCATTTGTTATTCCAACGAAGGCAGTAAAATATATAGTTTATAAATGTCAAAGTGCAGGAGTTTAATTTAATGCACTTGATGTATGCACAATATCCATTCTTATTTATTAGAGCAAGGTAGTAAGCAATCAAAATTTACTAAAACTAATATCACTAATTTTATACATGTGACATTCCCTTTTGCTTCGAGTCTGCCCAATTGGTATATACATATATGTATATACATATATATATACTAATAAACGTGAACTTAAAGTAAAAATTCACTTTTCCGCCATTTTGACCAACTTTCAATAAAATATCCCCTTCCATAAACTTTACATCTAATTAGTTATTGTAATTGTATTGTAGAATGCCAAAACAAAATCCTTTCACCAAAATCAGTATAAATAGTAGACAAAAACAATCCTATACGGCAAACCAATCCTTCTTACTGACATCGTGGCGTAAATTAGGAAGAAACGTCGGCAATACACCATGTAAGGTGAAAGTTTCGATTAGTAATTTATAAATCTGTGATGCGGCGACTAGCAAGATTTATAGCTTATGCTTCCTCCATCATTATGATAATTTAAAGTTAACCATCATACTAAAGAAGCAGAAGAAAGAATATGAAAGCTTTTTGTCGTTTAACGCATGTCCCACTAGCCATTCCACCATAAACCATATGCAAAATGCATCTCCCGTCCCCTAATTGGAAAGTTCTTGTAATTGACTATAATTACTGATTGCTTTATAACCTTCGAGATAGCATTCAATGTTGGTGACATTCCCATTCTCAGTGCATTTCACCACAATGAACTGCAGAAGAGAATTTAATGACGAGAATTGTACGCAGTGTGCTTTTCTGGAAAAGCCTAATAGAAACACTTCTCTCCT
The DNA here is from genome assembly GCA_027575565.1 of Diploeciton nevermanni. Classification (NCBI taxonomy): domain Eukaryota; kingdom Metazoa; phylum Arthropoda; class Insecta; order Coleoptera; family Staphylinidae; genus Diploeciton; species Diploeciton nevermanni. The sequence goes on from JAODIE010002774.1 coordinate 82,641, forward strand.
CATTTCTAAGCATAAATAAATAATTTATGCATCACATATAAAAATTGTATATGTAATACACATAAAATGACAAAATTAATTAGATATCTCATGATTTTATAAGGCCACATTGAATGATAAGAAATGTGAAATATCGAACAAGATTGTGATTTCAATTTTTGATTTACGTAGAATTTAACAATAAACAATAGATTAATATTATAAATCATAAATGACTGGAACCAATCAAATTATATATAAAATTACATAAAAATAACGTGACATTTAAAATACCGCGCGTTTTTACAAGAAAATTGAAAACATTTAAACAAACTAAATGTCAAAATAAGGAAATGAGAAAACTTATACTTTATTCTTTGCCATCAAAAATAAAGCTCCACGATAAACAAAACATGGAAACAAAGGGCTCCTGTTTTGTAAGGTTACGCGGACCATAAAACACACTATGAAAATTAACGATATTAGTTGCGACAATAGGCTGCAACATTCGAGTTATGCAAACTGCATCTTCTCCGACATTCGCTATAAATTCCTCCCTAATTAAGCCCGCTACACTTGGCGCATTTCGCAAATATTCCGAGCGAACTATGCATTGCGCAGTGCATGCAGCACACGTTGGATAATATATTGAGCTCATCGTGCATCGTTGTGTACTTGTATTGTCTAATACCGGTACATACGCGCTGGGTAATTGCGCAATAAATATAACTTCAGTAAAGTGCATGCAAAAAGACGCGGCTTGCCAACAAAAGCGAAAGTCGATTGTGCGTTTTATCGCGCTTCTATCAGCTGTCAGCCTGATAGCCAATAAATATTTTGAACAGGGTGATTCAATCATGCAACTGTACCCGACAAGGCACACGACATCTTTAGAAACAACAAGAGCTATTTTAATCAATTTTCCTTAATCGACCCGCATTCATTTTGAATTTTTAAATACCTAGAGAATGCACTTGATTCGACGTTCGAATTTATAAGTTTCTTGCACAGCTTGTAAGTAAGCTCAATAACGTATCGCTTTGCGCGCAATAAATTCTAAAAGTAACGACGCTACACGCTGCTTGCGACTGGCGCACACACGGGACGATCTTTATCGAAATCGGCGTTTAATAATCATAAATATTAAGCCCGCCGAAGTCGGACCTGCGCAGGCCGCAATTGCAATTACCATTGCGTTATGAGAATAATGAGCTACTCCAGCCACGTGCAATTGTTCCTGTCAGATTCCTGGAAATTCCTATCAGTAATTAAATCGTTCGTATCAGCTAATGCGGCATCGCTGGTCAGTGACGCAGAAAACGATCCTATCATCACACCAGACCAACACTATAACTTGTCATATCGTAAATTACCTGAAGAGCCAATGAAAATACTTTATTGCGTGCAATTAATATACCGAAAGTGTATGTGTGTTAAAACGTACTACCAATCGCCAAGTGTTCGAACGTGATAATCACTACTTTTAAAAAAAGAACTTAATTAATATTAGAAATTGAATTCATATTACTAACCTAATATCAGATATTATCATTTACCGATATTATTTAAATTAAAAATGCAAGCGCGTGGAAAGAATAATTTACTGAAAGCAATAAATTTAAGGAAGAAATGATAAGAATTATTTCCAATATTTTCAGCTGTCACCTAAAAGTTGTTTGTAAAATTTTGTGCTTACACACGCAAAAAAGTAGAAAGTCTTATATCATATTGCGTAAAAATTCTGATTTTTCTGTGTTAATTAAGACATGCAGAATATGTTATTCTATTAGTTGTATTTTGTCAATTTATTGTACGGCGTTTTATGTCGCAGGACAAAGCATTAGCACCGCCT
>JAODIE010002774.1:84571-131759 GCA_027575565.1 Diploeciton nevermanni
TATCTAAAACACGAGTACCGGTCTAAGTTGATATAACCCCTGTCGATTGAAATTCATATTCACATCCTGATTATATATTATTGTTAAAACAGATTGTTAGCACTAAACATGTAATAGAACCAAACTAAATTTATTGTTGTGTTACCCACTAGTGAACAATAAGTGAACTATATTGTAATAATATGAAGATTTGTATGTTAAGTATTATTAAGTACATATTGCAGTACAAAGTGTATCCTATAACACTTACCTGACAAAGAGCGGTAAATTTGTAAACAATAGGATTTGTTGTCATACTCGCGTACGCTATTTATGGCTGTGGTGATTATGATTTAAGATACAAATTACTACACGGATTGTGTCTCATGCACACACAATGTGCACACCTAGATAAATCAAATATTGTTCGTATTTTTATGCATGGGAATTCAGTTAGATCGCCGAATTGAGATTCGGTTGAAACAATAAAAGATAGGATAAGAATATAGAAAGATAACTTGTCTTAGTTTACACGTTTTTCAATATGCTTGTTAATAAAACTTTAATACCTCCCCAATTCCGTAATATTAAATTTAAAACTAAGACAAACTTCAAAATAAAAAAAATTAAAAATGTATATTTGAAAGTTATGTTATATATTTTGACTGTTAAGAGTTAAATTTAAGAGAATAATGTCTTAATTCCAAATCATGCAAAAAATTATTAATTATGAGACCTCAGTTATGTTTCCTAAAACCAATAGTCTCCTTGGTTCCATTGACAATCTTAATTATGTTATCTTTAACTGCGTTACCTTTTAACAACTTTATTTTAACTGACTGCTCAACTAAACGTAGTCGGAAGCCACCATCAGTCCGTTCCCACGCACTTGCCCGCAAATCCCAAATGGCATCTCAGCAATAGTTAGCAGAGAAAAACCTGACCAGATTTGAGATGAGAGGAGAACATAAAGCACAAAAATCACTTTTTACGAGCGCAATTTGCGGTTGTTCTCTTTTTTCTGCTTTGAAACTTGTTCAATGACTTAATCACGACTCACAGATAAAGATAAGAACATAAACCAAAACATGCTCACAAGTCCCAACAAAAATCAAAACACAAGTGAATTGTAAACGTAAGATAATACTGCAGCTCTTTAACTGAAACTGAACCTCCTTCAATGTAGTTAAGAGTTTTTTTTATGCTATTTGATTTAGCTTGCCAGTGACCCCGGTCACGAAAAAGATTGAGAACCTGCACTACACTTTTTCATTGTAAAAACTTTCTATACAAACTTCAAGCAATATAAAAAGACAATAGCCAGAACCAAGTCATAAAATCGAGTTCCTGAAGACAAAACAACTCACTCATTAGCCTTGAACTTGATAAAATAAACCCTTACTTGCTGGGAAATAGCATGTTATTAATTCACGTACGTGATTCAAAATACGATCCAAAGCACGGATACTGTGTAAACATTCGTATAACACCTGAGGAACGTGCCTCATTTAAAACTGGTCCAGAAACTCATAAAACTTTCAAGTGCTGATACTCCGGCTAAAAAAAATACTGCTTGCAAATAAAATTGCAATCCTGAGAAAGGTTACAGGCATACAACCTGCTCGATGGCTCGATGTATGCAACCCATCAAACACAGTCGAAATAGTATACAACTTAACACGTTCGATCAAATAATTAACAATACGTTGATGCGTTTTAACTAAACTAAAAACAATATTAGAAAATATTATGTAAAATAACTTACCTTGCAGATTGTCAAGCATAGTGGTTAGTAGCTTATGAGTGCCGTTCGGTTCACTGTAGGTGGTCATTATATCTTTATTGAGAGGATTTCCCTGAAGACCAAGCACTATCAAATTGAACAGCTTGCCGAGTTCATAGGGAAGAATCCGTAGATTATTGTGGCTTAGTTGCAGCTCTCTACAAACAGTGAAAGCCAGTATTAAATTCAACGTAGCTTACTTTGTAATAAAGACTTACAATCCACGTTTTATAAACAACTATGCAGGGAACGGGATAATTTACATATAGGATAATGTAGAAGCATACAATATAAAATGGTACATACCTAGAAAATGGAATATTGACAAAAGGATAAATGGAAAGAAATCAGTTATAATTCAAAGTATGATTTCAGCATATTTTAAAAAAGGAAATAATTTACCTGAGATTAATTAAGTCCCCAATCTCGGCAGGTAGAGAACGCAATTTGTTACAAGAGAGGTCCAGCGTGCGCAAGTTGACCAGCAGGCTGATATCGGATGAGAGTCGCGACAACATGTTGTTCTTGAGGTAGAGAGCGGTCAAATGCGATAGCCGGAAGAGATTCGGACTGAGGTTACGTATCGTGCCTGTTATCTCCATCTCCGTCCAGAGGGACTTCTTCCCCGACGCAATGTCTTCGGCCGACATAAACGTCTGCGTTCGCCGCGCCGAACCATTGTTCTCATATTTACTAATTTCTTTTGAATTTCTCGGCATAATATAACCTAAAACACAAAAATATAAAACGATATTAGCCGTAATAGATTTACATCAAATAGAAATATGTTTAAAAAAAATAGTTTAATTAATTAGATAGTCCCAAGCTCGACTCCGGCACATTTCGCCAATTTGACTGAGATCTACTTCAGCAAACACTTAATGAATTATAACAAAACCAAAAGGTATTGGCTTCGAACAAACATCACTAACACACTTGAACACCCACTGTACAGGATCTCTCACTACCAAAATAAATGTCTAACCAGTGTTAGTAGCCACACAATGACCCTTTAATATCCCACCCTGAAATATTTACTAGCGTAATTATAAGTTGTCTCCTGGTTGCAATATTTAGCCATGATAAACAAATGAAAACGCATACACAAGTGCACAAAAATACAAGTTCACGATTGCACACCGTACACACGGCGCTCCGCACATAGGCACGATTAACCGACGCGCGCAGACAATGAACCTGAGCACTCTCGTCACAAATCTCTAGCCCAGACTATAAAAATACACTTTTGTACGCCTCAAAGGTCACTGCATTACCTACAAAACAGGTGCACGAACCACAACACAAGATAACTGCTATCTGGCCAGAGGATTGTTTTCCCAATTCTTGCGTATGCCGTGTGTACGCTCTGTGCGTTCGTGTGATCAGCCGCTATCACCGTACACTCTGGGATAAGCAGATAAACAATATACCTTCATCTACGCCTCGGGTGAATGCCGTGATTCGTCCGATAGATATACGACGAAAAGCTGGCCGGGAATGCGTCGCAAAAAGCTGTGAATGTGCCACAAGACACACGAATTTTTGCCATACAAAATATACGTCAAGAGGTTGCGAGGACACTGCAAGATCACCAGGCGACAGCGGTGCTACCAACCGCCAGACGCACATGTCCCCAGAAATTAATATCTGCGCCAAAATCTGCACACGGTGCCCACCTGTTCGTTACCTTGCCGTAAGAAAAAGACCAAAGCAGTACTAAGCTGCCGCTGTAGAGTAACTTCTGCAAAACATATCAAGTACATTTATAGATTCACGATTTAAAAAGTCAGTCTTTTCAACGTGTACATTGGACAGCCTACATCAGAATGAATTGACTATTGTTTGAATGGAAACAGAAGTAAATTAATGCAAAACACGCGAAAATATCTTTGAATGCCGAGAGAAAAGAAAACTTGATTTAATGTGTAATTTATTAAACTTAAAAGCCACGTACTCACATAGTATTATTTTTTATAAGTAATATTTACAGCAGTTTTTCATATATCCAACCATATATCATATGTAAGTAATTATATTAGAAGAAATCCTCATTCGAAAAGAAATATTCAAATCATCTTCGCCGGAGGGATGGAGTTCTTGGTTGACTTGTGAGATTCGATACCAATGCGGGAACGTTAACGAAGAGTGTGCTACACGAGAACTACGCGATCATGTCGGTAGTATGTCGGCGGTGTGTGTTAAAGAACCATATCGAGTGTCAACTCTCTTCGCTTTTACTATGCTTACTCGTTAAGATACATATTTACAAACTTAACTTTATTCTCATCGTCACAAATTTACGAACAACTACTAGCAAAAGTAGTTGCTGTTATCGACATTAAATCATTGATGTTCCTTATTATTGCATCGTTCAATGCTCGCTCGCCGAATAAGAAATTAGCAAATGAATATGGTTTGAGACACAAGTAATTGTTAAATTATTATCAATAAACATCACAAGTATAGTTAACCGAACCATGGCGCGTCTTAACCAGAGATAAGACAATTTCATGTCTAAATTCTATTAACTTGGTAATTCGTTGCCCCGCATTGCTTGCGGATCTCTCCCTACAAGTGTTGCCAAACACTCCCTTCTTAATCCTGACCGTATAAAACAATTCATAACATACAAACAAACTAAGCGTAAATTACCTTACGAACTACATGCTATCAACTAATATTAATTATATAGATATAAATCACAGATACATCATGCTATCATGTCATTGTTAATGTTTTCAGTATAATTAACGCTACGCTTATCGCTACGGTCCTATGTTTTAGAAAATAACGTCGTGCATCTAGACTTGACCATTTTGTCCTGTTTCGTTTCAAATCGCCCTTATTTACTATATAACCAACTTCATCATCGTCTGTCGCGCTTGCAAAGTAATTCGAAAGTGTTTGGCAACATTGCGGCATTGCAATTGTTTTTTCTTCACTGTGTAAGTAGCTCACTTATTGTGCGTTGCATCTCATTACGATTACGTTTCGTCAACAGCTGACGGCTGTCAGCCAAAAGACTTAGTTGAAATATACAAATCTACCAGTCGCTAAACACTAGTTTCCTTCAGGCACTATAACTTGAGTTCCTTCTAATTTTAGCATATTTCTTCGCCTGTATGAACTTTGTCATTGTTTTGTTATCAGCACATAATCGTCTTTTAATATACGTTAAATGATGCATTTCGTAACTAATGTATTTAAGGCTAACATCTTAAATTGGTTTGAAGTGAATGTGAGCTTGTGCTTATCTCTGGTGTACTATTCGCATCGCTCTTTGAAATCGCTATCGCAACGAGTCCAAACCAGAAGCAAATTCCTAACACAATACAATTCAACGAGCGGCAGGAGACGTAGAAGATGGATACGATAAATGTAATCACCCTGTGAGTGATAAGCATTGTCGTGAGAATTACCTGCGACGTGGTGCCCAAAATTGTGAGGTGATTCCTGTCTCTTTGTCGGTAAATAATGCAGGATGATAAAATAAAATGTAGGATGATGAATAATGCAGTCTTCTTAGCCGTCTTCTTTAGGAGGAGTAAACCAACCTAAAAGTATATAGTTAGGCAAAAACAATGCACCACATTAAAAACATATTTACCATTTTTTTCGTGGATCTGCACCAGTGATTTAAAACTTTGCTGCGCCCTTGCAAGCGAGTATTGACCCTGCGAGCAAACCTTGGGCGCTCCAAATTGTATCCGCGCCTTGCCCTTTACGAGCGTGGCGGATATTTGCATTATTACTGCTTCCACCGTGTAGGCAGAAGACCAGCCTTGTTTTGTGAGAAGTTCCATACATATAGCTCCACCAACTAATACATAACCTCCTAGACAATCAGAAAGAGAATGTATCAATAAATAGTAAATTCCAGAAATTTTATATCAGTAAACAATTAAGTTGTCACTTACCTGATATGATTGGGTGCACGACACGTACAAATGGTGGTTCGAACGGATACGTATCCTTGAAGAGCATGTTGAGCAGAATGCTGTCCTTGCCCTCTTTCTCCTTGAGCAACGCAAGGTCGTGCGACAGTGGGCTGTCCGGATCCACTGCCATTAGACGTACGTTCCATTCGTAAAGAGACTCATTGACCAATTCTATTTCATACATCTTGGCCTTGAATGACTCAGAGCGGAAGATATCGCGCAGCTCCTTCATAAGCCTATCAGTCGCTTGTACTGACCCAGACACGCTACCTTTGAGATAATCTTTGCGTTGGTTCTGTCTTAAGCGTTCCAATGTTGCCAAATGTTCGACCCCCATCTCTTCGTTTTTCGACCGGCCGTCATCCATTTCCATCCCGAGATCTTCCTCAGCGTCGCTATCTTCAGCTTCTGCTTCAGAATCGACCATTTCAGCATCTTGTTCTGAATCAAGGCCCTCATCTTCCATTTGTTCAACACCACTTAAACTACAAAAATTATTGATGTTAACTTTACACCATATGATTTAGCACGAGAAAGCGTATTCATTACAATAGGCTATTTTCTACGAACCGGCTATTTGTAATTTGCGGGTGTTGTATCACCAGTTTGTCAACATCTGGAGGTTCAGGCACTGCATGAAGTCGGCATAGCTCCCTGAGTAATATAGATACTTGATGTAGGACGTGGTTATCTAGACCTTCGGTATTTGAAAGAATTTGCACTGCGTTTGTTATGCTGGTTTCCTCGGAGTCGGCGAACCATACAGGCGGCACAGATGGGTAGGTTTCCTGAACAAAAATACACGACTATAAAACGCCAAATGGCTGATAAAATTAATTTTGTTTTCATTTGCGTTGCGGCATTAGTGAAATTAAAGAATAGAGCTTTGTAATTGAGCGAAATCAGTACATTAATGCAATAATGGTCGAAATGTATACAATGCAAATATCGCCAACAATAACATTCTGTGTAAACATACACTCACATAATTGTGATTAATGCGTATTGCAATATCATATGTTGCAGTTAAGCGCAGTTCTGCTCTAGCCCTGCAACCGTTTTGTACCAAAACAAAGAGGCGAGTGCAGAAGGATAGACTGAAGAAGAAATGGATGCATACCGTAATATTTGCGTGAATCTCATATTTCTTGCCATTCTTCCCGATGAAGCGACAGCTGAGCTCATCGACGCTTGCAGATACTATCTGAAAACGGTCATGGTTCTTCGGGAAGATCTCTTCCAGCGTGCGAATCTCCTGCTTGAGCGTGTGTAAACACGCCATAGAGGTGCGCGTGCGGGGCCCCCGTCGACCCCGGAGCCACAATAGAGACGACGAACGAGAGGCGAACGGCCGTGCGCGCGGCCTCGGCTCAAAGTCGCACGATCGAATACGCACGCACTGTGGGCCAGCAAGCCGCCGCCGAGTCCTAACCGTTTGTGTCCGCACAGATCCCTTGTCCTTAAGCTCCTCGTCACACCAATACGCGCGCGCACGCCCGTACCAAATGCGGAGCAATAAGTTTCACAACACGCGAATTAATTGTTTTGTAACTGTACTGCGTCTATGGGCAAGCTGTAACGGGGCCCACACGTTCTGTATCACGCCAAGTACAAGAAAGGAGCGATAGTAGACCACCGTGGATGCCCAGTGCGTTGCAAATTGTACGCACCACACACTCAGGGCAGGCAATTTTCCCGATGGTGGCCAAATCAAGTGTCGCACGGGCTCTTCCGACTGGTTTCGGGCACTCGGACCGCTTGCACTGCCTCCGCAATACACCACCACACTGAGCTGGATTCGTGTATGCGTCGCACGCACGCACTACCGATTGGTTCGGTGGGTTCGGCTCGGCAAGATGGCCGACGTCTGGCAGCGATTCTTGCCGAACACGCAGGAACACACAGGGTCGTCTACTTCGGCTGACTTCGTCTGTTTTGGTTCTCGTCATCTACCACGGCTTCTTTTGTTTCTCTTCTTCAGCTGCGCACCAGACTTGTTTCTCGCAACTAGCAAATCGTATCAGGGAGAGAAAATTAACGGGACGTTCAACGAAAACGATTAGACAGACTTCAAATGCGTTCAAATGTAGGTAATGTTGACCTCACGCACAACGGGACTTTTTGCCACTTTTTTGCTACGGGCATTTTACACTCACACACGAGTATGAAATGAATAATTTGTTTTTTTTTTTTGGGAAGTGCACGCTGAAACACAAAGATTATTTGCAGAATAAAAAAATTGACGACAAGACATACGCATTCATAATACATTAAGCAATATACGGTACAGTATACTCTGCACTTTCCACTGTTCTTCGGTGTAAGGACGACCGGATTTCGTGCCACCTTCGCACAAAATCCGGCTGTCATGCGATGTTCTTTTTTCCTTTTGTCATCCAACTTTTTGGATTTTATTATTGCTTATGTCGATTGTATTTCATTCAAGTACTTTTTAGTTTTGTTTCTTACTTCAATTCGAACGCTCACCCAATTTTCATCCTCAACAAGAGATAAACCTGGTGAGGTACGTACTGAGATATCCGGTAGATAATCCGCTTAAACCTATTTTAGCCTTGGTGTGAATTCAGTGGATACATACCAACACACCGAAGATTAAATTACTGAAATGTACATTCAATACGATGGTGGTTGTAATTTTACTTTCAGTAATTTTGCCGACGTTGAGTTGAAAATAGTAGAGACTGAATCCGTTAGAAATTTAAGAATTATGAGAATTTCTATTAAATGCAGCCGGTAGGGAATGAATAATGAGTGTAAAACTTCATAAAACGACATGAAATTTTAAACATTCAAATTTATGACAAGCAACATAAGTTGCCTATGCTTATTTTCTGTTTCTGGTTTATTGCTTGCACCCCCTATAGAATGTTAAAGGCTATTTGAATCAATATTAGATACAAAAGTGAAAAATTAAAGAGGGTCTTAAGTATGCACAAGTACTTCTTTATATTAATTCAATTAGCTTTCACATGATTTACATGTTATATAACCTGACATTGTTGAATTAATGACTGTAAGAATGGAACTGAATCAATGTTCAGGAAAATATCATTTCTAACAAATATTTATTAATCTATACACATTTTAATTTGAGGACTACTTCTTAGACTTGGGCTTAAGGGTGAAATATGCAATAAGGAGTCCAACACCTGCATAAGTGGCTATGGCAACCTGAAAAACAGAATAAAAGTTATCCTCACATGTTTTAATGCTTATTAAAATTTTTGGAACATTAAATTATTAGTAAAAACAATCATACATTTGCCCTTCCTCTTAATGTGGAACCATTGAAAATTTTGCTGAGACCCTTCAAGTTTTTGGCATCAACAGAATCTTCACCAGCCATGTCCTGCAAATAAAACAGATCTGTAAGTAATGGCATCAATGCAGATAATGTTAGATACTTACAAATTCGTCGATTTACGAATAGATGAAGAGTTGTATCCACTTCTCGATAATGTGCTGAGGACTAGTCAAAACTTTACGAAGTGTATTTCACTGCACTTTTGATATTGTAACGGATTTTCCAACGCGTTAAACAAAGACAAACAACAGACGTTAGTCTCAGAATTGTTATGTAAAAAGCTGTCAAGCGCTGTCAAATATTCCATATTGATTTTCATTTCGGCAACTACATATACACAAGAAATTCAAATTAATTTAAATAACTTTATTTCCATTTTTATGAAAAGCCGCAAAGTACGTCCATGGTATTAGTTCTCATTGACATTTGATGGATTTTTCTTAAAAATTTTCTTGTAGATGACAAATAAGGCAATGCTGGCAAAAGTTGCCATTGCTACCTACATATAAAAAGAACAAATAAAATCATTTAAATAAATTCAATTATCAAAGTATCTTACATTAGCTCGACCTCGAATCGTGAAGTTATTAAAATATTTTTGGAATCCTTTTAGCTTTGGATCATCATATGGTTCATTCTTTCCCATTTCAAAGATTTACATATATGTCATATTGAAAAATGCAAACGCAAAATTATTTTGAAGGCTTTGATGCCAGGATATATTATATATTGTCGAATGCATCGATTCAAGTCGTTGACATTCTATGGCATGATTCCATAGAAATATGATTCCTATTAAATAAGCAATTATGATACCTTCATTGTTGCAAACTCCTAAATCCAATAGAGATTTAAATTGTTATTGCCAGGTGTATCAGCTTTTGAATATTGGGAAAGTTAAGGAAGTGATATAGTCGGTTAAATGTGTCATGATGAAATGAAATGTGTCCTTGGAGTATGTAGATTATGAAATCATACTATAGACTACTCTAATTTCTTCATATCTGCCATACCATCTACCATAAAATTCATGTGTTCATACATATATAAGAGTATATATATATATATACTTTTATTACCTTGGTAATTTGACTAGGCATTAATATAATTATAATATCGAGATTAAAAAAACATTAACAAAACCCTTCAAATTTACAAAACAAAACATTACTGGTCCACAAATAACATAAAATCCGCACTAGTGTATATACAATTGTTTTGTAAGCAAAATAGTTAGTCATAGTAGTATTGTGTATTCATTGTTGATTTATGGTGTGGGTGTGCCTCAACTACTAAATTCTTTAATTTTCATTTTTTCCTACTACTACTTCCCCGAATCCATTAATTAATTGTGTAGAGTACCAATATTATAACTTAGACTATAAAAATATTAACATCCCTAAATTTAGATACACGTAAATTATGTATAATCTGAGGTAAATGTGCAATATATATGATTACTCTAATTTTTAAGGTCAAAAATTATTGGCAGTTGACAATCTTATACCATCGTGGAAGTAGGTCCCACTAGCTGTTCCTGTTCACTATCCATCTCTGGATCACTGTCTGCATCAGATGAACTGCTCACAGCTAGATCGCCCGCCATTGCAACACGCGCGTATTCGTCTGTGTCGATTGACTTACAGAAGTGGATGGCATATTTCAGTTTTTCTTGTAAAACAGGCTACAGAATGGAAGCATTATGGATCAATTGACTCATCATTCGAGTATATTCTACTAACCTTGCAAGAATAGCGTGGCATCTTCAAAAGGAAGAAACACGTGTAACTTTCAGGAAGGAAATGATCGGGTGGATTATATTTGTCCAATATCTGAATGACAAAGTCACGGCCCCGAAAGTCTGCGATAGTTCTTGGTAGGCGAGTTCGACCCCAAACAAATCTTAAGAAAAGCGAGCGTTCTTGATTTGAGAATTCCTCCATTACCTCCCAGAACCATTGAATTAATGGAGAAGTGCAATCAATTCCTGTAGGGCAATAAACATTACACATAAATACCTTCAGTAAGTAATTGGTGTCCTGGGAAACAAACCTTTATAGGAAGCTACCGATTTTAGGAGCGTCAGTGGAATGTCCGGTGAACCACATACCATCGTTTCCAACTCGTAGGCGCTGAACAACGACAGAAGTGGTACTGGTATAACCTTTGACATACCGTCGCGCACAGCCTTCACTTGTTCATCGAACTCATGCAATCTGAAATTATACATAGTGAGTTTTTTTTTTTCGTACATACTACGATTGATAGCAACAATTACCTAAAATTGAGAGCAAGTCTCACGTATTCCAGACGATTATCATGAGTAATATTCTTATATTTCGTGCTTAAGGGCACATCCACACCAGCCGTGGAGGGAGTGGAAAAAGGCATTTCCAGATTCTGGAACAATCGCTCATCCGGATTCATATCACGGATGCAAAGCAAACCAGGAACATAATCACGATCAACTTCAGTCAAATCTGCTGGAGTCATCTCAATACCAGCCAGTTGTTTCCATACACATTCGGCAAGATTAATACTTAGTGGAGATCCAGTCCTAATAGCAATACCCATTAAAACACCCAAAAACCTCATCATATTCAGATGAAGACATGATTTAGCCAATGGATTTAAAAGAAAACAATCTCTACTTGTTCCTGCTTCATCACGGCCGTTAGGAGTTGGAATTAACAAAGGCAAAGACCCATTTTGTAGTTCATCGCACATCTCCGCAATTGATTCACTGTAACCACCTCCGCAATCGTCCACAGACTCACCGACAAACTTGACTTTCCACACCCGATGTGGAAGGGACAATGCCTCCGACGTCAACAAGGTTAACTTGCTCACCATTTGTCCAAAAACTGATTTCATTCCGTCAACTCCAGCTAAGCCACCACGCGATCTTGATCGCTTTACTTGAATTCGGTTGAGTTCAATTACAGGGCCGTGTTGTTTGTCACGTACCATCGTGGCCTGTATAACCTGTTAAATATCGCATTATTGAACCGACAGAAATTTATTAGAAATTTTACCTACCTTTCGAAATGTTGCCTCTTTAATGGAATATACTAGAATATTCCTTAATTCACTCAAAGAACCACCGCCAGTGATTGGAAACATCGTAATACACGGGCAAATCAATTCGGCAAAATGGTGCAACATCACAAGGCGTCTATGTAGGACCTGCATTGGAAGATCCTTCAAAAGATCAAATTCCATAGGCGCAGATGTGGGTAATCGTGCACATGCTGTGTGATTATTCGTGGACCACGCTAGTGTATGGGCAGATCCACATGCCACATGCGTGATCCTCTTGCCTTGCAATGCAGTAACCAATCTGGGCCTCTGAATGGCATTGGTGCTACCATCACCTAATTGACCCTCATCATTATCACCCCACGTGTAAACCTCTCCTTCGTCCGAACAAGCGACACAATGTAGTGATCCTGTCGCAATTGAGATGATCTTCTTTCCTTGTAATGTCGCAACTTTTCTTGGCCTTCTCACGTGATCATCGGGGCCATGTCCCAGTCGATGGTAATCACCTTTGCCCCAAGTATAAACTGCTCCTGATTTAGTTAAAGCAACTGAAAACTGTGATCCGCATTCAACCTTGATAATACCCAAACCAGCCAGGGATTCAATTTTCATAGGCAGTTTGCATCCATCTGAACCACCCCGTCCTAATTTTCCATAGTCACCATCACCCCATGACCATACGTTATCATCGTCAGTAATGCATAAGGTTTGAGCATCCCCCGAACCACATGCTACGTCAATTACACGATATCCTAAAAGACTCTCGACAAGCTTAGGTTTCAGTTGGTCTTCCGAGTCGCTATGGCCCAAACGTCCATATCTCCCTTTGCCCCAAGTAAAAAGTTGACCATTGGAGTCGATTGCTGCAGAATGAGCACCACCGCATGCAATATCGATGATTTCGTAACCTTGTAGGGCTTCAATCAATTTAGGTCGATCACACGTGCTACAATTTAATAAAGACATGAGCAAAAAGTGTAAAGTATATAGAAATTACGTACTTTTTGTTATTATGTCCCAATTTTCCATCGTCTCCTTCACCCCAGGAATAGACTTCGTTATCAGCAGATAAAGCCAAACAGTGTTTCCCTCCACTATTTACAGCAACCTTCTTAATGAAAATATGCTGTATGGACTCCAACAGTGTCGGGACCAGAACGGAATCGATTCCTCCAATGCCCAACCTGCCACCAGCACCATACCCAGTCGCATATACCTTGCCATCAGCTGTAACGGCAATCAATGTTTGCTCTCCTCCTACCAACTGAACAGGCCTTAAGCTAGACAGTGCTTCGCAGATAGTGGGCATTTTTATTTTCGTTCCTTCAATACCACCAAGCTGACCTCGATGGTTATGACCCCATCCATATATGGTTCCCGATCCTCCCCATGATAAAGTCCAATCTTCGGGTCTTCTACTCAACCAAAGTAGTAGTTGTTCGTCATGTTCTTTTTTAAAGACACTATGATTCTCATGGTCCCATACTTCACCAGTCACATCCTGGGTCATATCTGCAGACTTCTTTCTGACTTCGTGACAGAACTGCAATGGAAGTTGTGATCGATTTATCAAGGCTTTTGCCACTCTGGCAGCATTGCAATATCTACGAAACCAGGACCATTTATGATTATCAGAAAGACATCCAATAATTTTATCTAATTCCAAATCACAAGCAAGAGCAGCCAACACTTTGAAGAAGTCAGAGTGCATGAGATGAAGCCCTGCGCGCACTGAGATATCTTCGTATTCATATTGACGAAATAGTGCTTGCGGAAGCGCTTCTAATAAACCACCAAGAGCATTTTCTGGCGCTCTAAGGATTTGAAGTTGATTTGCAAGACCCTTACGTTCTGACTCATGTACCAAAAGTCGATGTAACCGCTGCAGACACCACATTCTCTGAGACGCAGCTGAATAAAAAAAAAGCATTAATCAGAGCAGAATCAGATATATATATATAATAAATCCAACGTACACAAATAACTTAGTTGAGAACATGCTGCTAACGAGGCAGCCAATCTAGACATCAAACATATATCCGCAGATTTGTATAATCTAGGATCCAACAAAGACATTACCATGTCAACAGAGGGTTGGCTTAAAATTGACCTATCAGAACCAATCTCCCTCGGGCTATGATTGGATACCACTGGGTATACTGTAAATCTCCATCCCCAACCGTTCACAGAAGAATCAGATACAAAAATCCATCGCATTTCATCACCTGGGATTCTGACCTCTGTGGACCAATCAGTCCATTCTCTTCCAGACCTAGTAGCAATAACTTTTCCGGTTCCATCAATAATCTGTAATGGATCGTGTCGTCTCTCAGTAGAACACCTTCTATCAAACTCCACCCGCAAAGCATCCGCTCCTGGTATTCTCACATGTCCGCGTAACGTTACGTCATCAATGTATGGATGTGATGATTCCTGTACTACCGGATGCGGGGTACAAGATAATGTAGTAGTATTACTGGTGGTATCCTCCAATTCAGTAATGCACAGCTCTAGCAACATGGTACCAATCTGTTTGTTTGCATGCCCCATATTAATTAGAACTGTTGAGAGGATATCTTTTGCCTGATCGTCTTCTATTCTCTCATGTACAGCTAGTTTTAACAAATCAACAAGTAATCTCGCGTCAGATTCGCTTAGAAGAGATGTAAATTCATCTAGTTGGGCGGCGTCGTGGTTTCCGCATACTTCCGCATGGGAGGTCAATGTAGCTGCAATGACAGACATTGCACTCGTAGACATTTTTGAATGTTTAGATGAGAGACTGGCAGATGCGGATGCAGAACAACTGCTTGCAGTCATAGATTGAAGTAAAGCCAATGGATTTTCATCACTTTCAGGTGTAGAATGATGGCTGTTAATTGAGGTTAACTCTGTCAAAGATACTGGTGCTTCGCCACCACCTAGAACAATTGTATCATTTTCTTTCTTTAAAACATCAACAAGTGAAACACATTCAGAGTTATCTTCCAATGTTGCTTTAGAGTTAGTAGAACTCATCATATTTGTATGACTTCTTAGAGCCCTGACAATACTTTGCCGCAACTGTTGGATGTGAATTGCGTTTAGAATATGCTGCAGTGCTTGTTGTTTAGCTGTGTTACTTTCCAGAGACATGACAATGATACCTAGGCTTGTCTCTTTATCGCCTTCGGTGGCGGAAGATTTTTCGCCGTCGTAAAGACCAAGCATATATGCACCCAATGGATCTTTTGAAGCAGAGAAAATAACGGGTTCTTGTTTGCTAACTGTTCTCACATCAGACATCATCCATGCTATAGAATGTGAACTTCCACATGCGACTCGATTAACAAAAACGTCCTCAAGTCCATGTACTAATGCTGGCTTACGATTGACTGTTGTGGTACCATTTCCTTGTTGCCCGTGATCATTGTCACCCCACGCATATACTTGTCCAGTACCGGTAACGGCAAGACAATGAAGAGCCCCAACTGCAACATGCACGATCTTCTTGTCACGGAATGTTTCAATCAAAGTTGGTTTGCGAATATGTTGATCAGCTCCATGGCCCAGTCGAAAATAGTCTCCTTTACCCCATGTCCAAACCTGGTATGTATAATTATATAAATAAATAACGCAATAGAAAAAACAGATATTCTTACCTCCCCTGCTTTTGTTAAAGCTAAAGAAAATTGAGCTCCACATTCTATCTGCATAACACCCAACGCATTCAAGCGTTCAATATTCTGTGGAGTATTGCAACCTTCAGATCCTCCACGACCAAGTTTACCAAAATCACCATCACCCCATGAAAAAACCAGACCCTCATCGCTCAATGCTAATGTTTGTGCATCGCGACTTCCGCAGGCAACTTGCACAATGCGATGACCTGCTAGAGCTGTAACCATTTTTGGTTTCAACTGAGTAATATTATCTCCGTGACCCAACCTGCCATATTCACCCAATCCCCAAGTATAAAGTTCTCCATTGGAACTGATTGCGGCGGAATGCGAGCTTCCGCACGCAATATCGCGAATCCTTTTAGACCGCAACTTATCGACCATTTTGGGTTTATCTAAATTCAAACGATTGCCATGTCCCAGTTTTCCGTCTTCTCCCTCTCCCCATGAAAACACTTTTCCATCTAAAGTTAGGGCCATAGCATGCTTACCTCCTGAATGTACAGCGACTTTCTTAATAACATATTGCGATAAAAACGGAATTTGTCTGGGATACGGCACATTACTGTTATGCCCAAGGCCTAAGCGTCCATTGGTACCTTCGCCACACGCAAAAAGCTAGTAACCAATTAATTAGTTGTATATCAGTATTTACAACATGTGTACAAACCTTTCCTTCTTGGGAAACAATGAACAAAGACTTAGACCCTCCCGCAATGTGAATAGGACGTAACTGGCTTAAAATATCAGACTGCATTGGAATCTTTACTTTAGAACCTTTCATGCCCCCAAGTTGATCCTTATCGTTTAATCCCCAAACAAACACTTTACACGGCGTGCTTGATGTACATTCACTAATCATCCGTTCAGTCCTATCATGAGACATCTCCTGTGTAACAAAGGGCATTCCCACCCCAATTTCCTGGGATATATCCCAGTCATTCGCCAAGAATGACACAGACGTCTTGAGCTCATGAATGGTCGGCTTCTTTATTCCTTGTATTCTCAATCCATGTATTTTACAATCAATACCTCGATTTTTGCATTTGATTATGGAAATTTCAATGAATGGATAGTGCACCTCTTGATTTGCAAGCACTACCACGGTAGTATCTGTATTGCGGACATAAGCAACATTTAACTCAGTCAAAGAACGAGCCGTTGCTCCACCACTAACAATAATCACAGAAGGCATGTAGGAATTATCAGCTTGATCTACACCAATTTGCAGATTTTTAATCACAATATCTTTATGGATTTCTAGACGTATCCAATGTTCGCCTTGATTTCCACTGCTTTGCCAAACGCAATTCGGCCACTCGTACCTTATACTTGGATTTGCCTTCGAAGAAACGGTGACATTTCTCACGCATTTAGACCACTCCGAGATAGTAAGACCCTCTGTATCTACATAGTCATTCCGATAGTACTTTCCTGGTTTTCCGACGTAAATCTCAGGTGCCCCAATAATCATAATTCTATTAAAAGAATGACGATGGTTCTTTTTGGTATAGAAACAATTCTCACAGTAGTCGTAATTCTCACAAGTTTTGCACTTATAACGTGGACCTTTAATGGGATTCACTCCGCAACCATTGCACGCAATTCCTTCATGATTGCATGGCACAATTTCCATTTCTGCAATGAGACCCGTCCAATTGGATTGTTTTGGAAAGTCAACAGTGACATCATGCCCATTATCAGCAATCACTAAACAAAGAAAAGAAATAATTGTCAATAATGGATCCCAACCTAATGTTTAAACTACTCACTGGTAACCACCCCAACACTATCATGAGTAACGTATCCCCATTTGTACCTTGGCGTTGATACTGATGACTTAACCCTAACTTTATCACCAACTTTAATTGTAGTAGGCGTAGGTAGGGCTGGTGGAAATCCCAGAAGTTCAATGTGAATAAATCTTACCCAATAGGTGTTGATACGATGTTGCCAGTTGACTTGTACATTTAAATCATGTAAACCCTCCTTGTCAATTTTGATAACCTTTCCAATGTCTCCTACATGAACTTCTTCATAACTTCTACAGCACCGAACTAGCATACCAATCTCAATGTTGTCTCTTACATACATAGCATATTCATCATTAGACAAAAAGTCTGTGCGTTGGCTATAGGCAATTGCAACAACTCCTGATGTGCAAGCCAAACCACTTGCAGCTATAGCGCCTTGATGACCAATTGCACCTAAACCCTCGGCAGCTTCCAAACCGGGACATTCTCCGTAGCTTTGCATACCTAATTCAACTTGATCAGAAACGCTTTCCGTCTCTGAACTGTAGTAACTGCTAATACTCTCCGTGTCCGATGCAACCACATCAGGATGCTCCAATAACCAAGAAACAATAATCTCTGGTGTAATTAAAGCATCCGCTGCAATTCCAATTGTTTTCATTGCATTTTCAACACACTTTTTAGTAAAACCCATTTCCACAATTTGGGAGACAATCGGATTTGATGGAAGCGCTTCACATAAATCCTTTTTCTTCTTGTTACTACTTTTGTTAGTTTGGGTATTTGTATTATCACTGTACATGGATTTAACAGAGCACTCACTATTGGGCGTTGGAAGCTCACTGAGTGGTGGATTAGCTACAGTTGCGTTAGTTGGTGATATATTCCTAAACTTATCATTGGATATTGTTGTTGGAGGTGGTTTGTCGTTGAATGCTTCAGCTGCTAGAAACTGAGATAAATTAAGTGCTGCTAATTGTAGTTCTTCCATTGAATAAATAGGTTTGAGAGGGGACGGTTGCGTTGCTTTGACTAGAATTTTTTGTACTAACAACACTGGCGTAGAAGGCTCTTCTTCATAGGAAGTAACCTGCTCCGTTGATTGTTCTAAGGCGGATAGTGGACTTTTTAGAATGCGTCGTAATTTTGCCTGGTTGTATTGGAGAACTTTTGTCGCATTCAACACTGAGAGCATGTTTACTTGTGAACGTAAAAACGGAGTGTTTAGCAATCCTAAAATTAAAATTATTAAACATTCGCTTTCAGTTGCGAATATATTTCTCACCATATGTTGTCTTCCTTTCATAACTATTACTCGTAGCTTGTCTATTAATTAAGAGTGTAGCCCATACTTTAATTAGATTTTCACCCATCAACATCTTATCTAAGTTAAAACCTTGTGTTGGTTGTATTTTTAAATCTTCAAGGTAATATTTTCCAATCTCTCCAGTTTTATGTAATTGCACACATATTTTTCCTTTCTGGGAAACTCTTGTTACAGTACCTTCCTGGTTATCGACCTGTACATAAGATCCTATCCGGGGTCTGGCATCCCAAGACCCTATTACACTTAGAGTTGCAACCACCAAATATTGGTCATTACAACTAGCATCATCAAAAACATGAAACATGTTCGAGTCACTTTGCAAAAAATACACTGCCATTTGCAATTTTTGTCCAAAAATTGAATTCAGAACTTGGTTCCATCCAACCAAACAATGCAAATGTCGCAATAAACCCACTATTTCGGCAGCTAATGTGGCGCTATGAGATTGGGTAAGCAACAAGAGAGACTTGTTCTCCGAAACTGGTTTATTGCTAGTATCATAACAACATGTTAATATGATGCGTCCTAATATCCCAAGCATTTTCTCAAGCACTGGATTGATATTACTGTTGTCCAAGTCCCAAGTCTGTAGAACTTCTTTAAGTAGTCTTATAGAAAGAATTTGTTTTGGAAGATTAACCACGTTGCCACACGCGTTTGATTGCATAGATATGAAACCCAGAAGCATGCTGATCCACGGTTTGGTACTGAGCGCCGCGCAGTGCTGTGGAGTCTGGGTAATTGAGTGCATCAATGTTAAATTACACCATTCCTGACTTCCCGAGCTCAATGTAGTACAGAAGAGACTAGATAGCCCATGAATAGTTGATGAATCCAAATTTCCCTTTGCAAGGCCGCCGCTAATCGTAATAACCCGAAGAAAATTGATTGCGGACTCCCGTAGAAATTTCATTAGTTGATTATCTCGCACAACAATTTGTGATCCTAAGCATATAAATAAATATAAACAATTCGATAATATAAGTTATTTTAAACTTACCTAAGCCCTGATCAGTAATATCCTCACTATCGGTATCCGATGTAATTGGACTGGGAGGAGTCGCCAAAGCAAGGTCATATTTTCCTTCCTTTCCCATCCGATAGCTATTGGTGGTACCATTTGCCCACTCTATTCGTATCCATCCATCATCTCCCAACTCTCCAATCACTCGACCTTCCCTGCAAATACCAACATCCTGATCCCCCCACTTCCAATCAGGTCCTCGAACCACTCTTACGCCCAATTTCATCATTCCTGCTATCTCGGCCATAGTTAATACGCCTCGTTTTGGCCGTGTCTGAGCAATAATATCAGCATATACCACGTAAAATTCAGAGACTTTTCTTACTATACTCTGATCTCCACCAGTTTGTCTCAATAATGCTAGAACTGAACTAATCATACCGCTGTTGATCAGTGGAGATAACTCCATTGGCAGGTAATAATTTGAAGCCAATAAGCCCAATATCGACAATAACATTCTAGCTCTAGGAACATCCCTTAGCAATGTGTATGTTCCTAAGTTAATATTAATGTTAACTTTGGGTTGTCCTTTCTTCACATGTCTGCTCGGTAAATCTCGCAAGACGTAGTTGCGTAGAGTGTCTATGCACCATTCGGTTACCTTGAGTTGACTCAGAAGAAGTTCTGTTTTACTTGTAGGCGTTATCAATTGCACGTCATTCAAGCAATGCACTACTTTTACTTCTTTGACAAGATTTGTACAACCAAGGTACCCATTTATAATGGCATACTTCGTGGACGTTAGAAGATAAGTCTTCGTCAATAGTTTATGTATGAGTTCGAGTCCTTCCTTCCTGACTTTCGCTCGCATTACTTGTGTATACATAGCACGTCTCAAAACATCAACATCACAAATACTTTCCTTCTGCTCCCTAGAAGCTGCATCACTTTTAATCCCAACCAAAACAAAATCAAGAATTTGCATCATCAACTCTATATTATCATTCGAAATCATTTTCATCTTCTTCTCGGTCATTTTTTGTAGTAATCCATTTAGTGCGGCATCATTTTCGTACTTCTTAACTCTGACAGGATCGTTTGCTTTAATATTTTTATCCCGCTCTTGTTTCTCCTTTTCCGAATCATCAAGAAAATCGTTACGTTTGCTGCAGTTTTGGTTGTAACTTTCGGACATTACACGACCAGCACTGACTTTATCAATTCCACCATTTTTAATTTCGTTGTTCACATCATCGGTATCGCTTTTAGATTCAGCAATTTTTCCATCAGACGCACATTTTTTAATCACGTTCTTTGCTAGATCTTCGCACGATTTATGTTTTTCAATAGACTGGGACTGAATAGTAGCGTTTACAATATCTTCTGGCTTTTGAATGTCGGAAGTATGCCTGCCACACTTCAAGTCTTTTATTACCTTGCGAACAAGTGTCTTCACGCGTGGTTCTTTGTAGAGAACATTCACATTTCGGAACGCTTCCATCTCTACACTCACTGCGGGCTTTATTTCATATAACAGAAAACGGCAGCGTTCAAGGATTGGAATGCATATTTCTTTATAGGAGCGATTCAATTCTTGACGCAATTTGATCAAATTCCACTTCGTTTGATATACTAGCTTTAACATTTCGGCAAGAGCTTTAGGAAGCTTAACGTTGGGTTGTGTAGAATCTAATGAAATATAACAACGTAATATAAAATAGTAAAAACATATTTTATAGAAAATTTACACGTAATAAAAACTAATATAATCCATAAAAATAATATGGCCGACTTACATGCATCTAAAATTGGGAGCAGTATGTAGCCGAAGCCTAGATGCTTTAGGAGCACGGCAAACAAAACTCTACCAATCTCCTCTAACGGATGCTCGAAGCTAAAATCCACACGACTGAGATAATTGTTTTGTTTTGAGTGTTGTTCGACTATCGCCAAGAATGTTATAACAAATGAATCCTAAAATCAAAATATTCATAGAACTTTCTAACATTAAAACTTGCAATTCTACTTCAACTCGTTTTATGAGTGGCAAAATTGGATTCAACATTCTTCAAAAGTTTCATTAACCACTTACCGATAGTCGACTCTCTGCCAATGCATTAATAAATGAATTAATTCTATTAATTTGTAGTTGACTAGTAGTTGTTGTTCTAATAAGCTTGTTATGTGAGACTTTCGGCTCTGTAGGAGTATTCCCAGCAGTAGAATTGGTACTCCTATCATCCCCCTTTTCCTCCTCGTATGGATTAGGAGGTTGAAGCGCCTGTAAGCCTCCACTCAAAAACGAAGCGTTTAACCAATTTTTGGCAGTAATTTCCGCCGGTTGAAAATTTAAACTTTGTCTCATATGGTATGCATGGAGACCAAGAAGATATCCAAGATGGCGCTCAGTATCCAGTAAATGTAAAGAGACATGGACACTTTCATAGGATACACTAGGAAGCTTTTCACTTTCATTTTGTGAATAAGTTCCCACGACATATGTTTCCATCATTTGCAAGGTAGATAAACTGTGTGGCATGCTGTTGAAAACATGAGAAGCATCTTTGCCGGCATACTTTTGGAGAACTTCCAACAATGTTGTATTTTCACATCTTTAACATAATAACTATTAGGAAATATTAATTCAAGTGATATAACGACTCACCTGTAATCCTGGATATCGTAAACTTTCCCATTAATAATAACCCACAGTCCTCCATCTAAGTTATGATTATCCATATCGGCTTTCCTTATAAGAGGCAAATCCTCAATTTTATGTGAGTGCCGAGAAATTTGTGAGTGAAATATTCCTGGCCAACTAATATCATCAGAGTCTATCGCTTCAATATTTGGGGATAACTTACACAATTTATCCAATGCTGATAATAGATGATCAAATACAGCCAACCAATCCATGTTAAACAAGAAATGATGGATAGTTTGTTCCAGTAAAATAATAGAGACAATCAATTCCGGCAAAATTATATCTACAATGAGCATG
Organism: Diploeciton nevermanni; assembly: GCA_027575565.1. Classification (NCBI taxonomy): domain Eukaryota; kingdom Metazoa; phylum Arthropoda; class Insecta; order Coleoptera; family Staphylinidae; genus Diploeciton; species Diploeciton nevermanni. Next base: position 107,344 of record JAODIE010002774.1, read on the forward strand.
AAAATTATATTTTATAATTTATCATATTTTAATGATGATTTATCGTTCTGCTTACCGCTGATATCGCCTTTAAGTATCTGCATGACATACAGATAGTGTTTCGAGTTCTGCGACGCTGTTTCATATGCAATATTTAATGTCTGCGTGATATGCTCTCCTACTTGACACAAATACTTCTTCAAGAGAGACATAGCTGCTTGATTGTGATTGTCTTTGAAAATTCTACCAATAATTTGCCTTTGAAAGCGCAGTAATAAATTTACACTAGGCGATTCTTTGTCAACTTTCTCGACTGTAACCAGTTTACAGGACTTTACAAAATCTTGTAATCGAATTTGAGTCATACAACTATTATTTTTCAATAATTGTTTCACAAGGTGCAGCAGAGGTATGGCAATGGTATTTCCAGGAGGGTCAGATTGATCATCAAAGTTGCCATCAGCGGCATCCACTAATTCACTCTCAGCACGCATTGCTTCCTGCAATGCAGTTTCCAAGCCACCATCTGACATTAAACTCCATACTAAGAGATCCGTCATAAAGCGATGACCGCAAGACAAAGCACCTGGTTCAAAACCACTGTTGGGGAGAAGGGCGGAAAGCGTGTTAGCTCTTTCGTTCGCGGTAGGGAGCATAACTATCCAAGCGGCTTGTAGCGCGCTCTGAGCCGCGTTTTGAACTGTTTGCAATATGCCAGTTGAACTGGCTAGGTATACTACTCTGGATTTTAAAGAGAGTAGAAGCTTTGATCCAGGTGCAAGTCCAAATGTTTTAGGATCAAGTTGATTCGTAATCATACAATGTAACTGAAACCGTGGAATTAAAATTAATCGAACTGTAATATGTTATTGTCCAAACTTACCTGCAATAGAAGCAAACTTAAAGTGGCAATAGCAATACACTCCTTTTCCTGTGTAAACGATCCTTGTTTGCTATTCTCACAAACCATTTCCAATAACTGATCTAATTGCTTAAACGTAGCTTCACATAAATCGATCACAAATGGTACTCTCACATTTGGAATCCAAGCGCTGAAATCTGCCCAAACAAAACTCTGCGTTGGACCACAGCAAATTCCCACAACTTCCTGCCCTTGTAAAGCATCCAATCTTCTAGGTATATTAATGACGCTATCACCGCTATCACATATTTGTTTGTAGTGATTCTTTCCCCAGCCATAGACTTCACCGTTATTTGTCAAGGCAAATACATGCTCAAACCCAAGACTTAAGTTTACAATTTTCTTTCCATCTAGTGCCTGAATTACTTGAGGAAATCTGATGTGCTCGTCCGTCTCGTGACCCAATCGCCATCCTTCACCCTTGCCCCAGGAAAATACACGGCCACATCGGGAGAGCGCCATACTAAAGTGGCACCCACAGAAGACATCAATGATGTCCACATTTTGCAGACGATCAACAAGCTTCGGTAGTTTAGAGCCATCTGAACCACCTCTGCCAAGTTTCCCATAGTCACCATCTCCCCAAGAATATACTTTTCCATGTGTAGTCACGCACATAGTATGCGCGTCTCCGGAACCACATGCCACAGCAACAACATGCTGCCCTTGTAGTGCTTGAACTACAGTTGGTACAAGACAATCATCTGAAGATCCATGGCCCAATCTACCATAATTACCTCTTCCCCAAGTGTACAACATACCACTGGAAGTAATTGCAGCACTGTAGGAACCTCCGCATCGAATATCAACCACTCCTTTGTCTTTGAGCGCTTCAATAATACAAGGCTCGTCTTTACTCAAAGTATCACCATGACCCAGGCGGCCGCCATCACCAACTCCCCACGAATAGACTTCCTGATTAATAGTTAATGCCATCATATGCTTGCCCTCAGGGTGAGTCGCAATTTTAATTACTGTTTTATCCTTTAATGCTTCAATTAGTTGAAGACATGGTGACTCCGTACACAGCTGAATCAGATATACGAGTCCAGTTAACGATAATGCCAGAAGACACCGATATCCGCAGGATAACTGACATATATTAATGTTGGATAAGGCGTCGATAACTTGCGGACTACTACCAGTATTCCACGCAAGGTATCCCCACGCCATAAATTGCTGCACATTGTAGTTTGTAATGCTTTTGTTAAACGACTGAGGAGGAATATGAGGGTAGGCGAGACGGTCCAGATGTGACATTAGAAACACCGCTGCTTGTTTGAGGTCCACCTCAACAAGGTCATTATCGAGAAGTTGTGTATATCGGAGGTACATTTGGGTGCAGGTGGGTTCCAGGTCTTCAGCATTGAAAGGAGAAGTTTTGGCGCAAACGATTGATTCAAATCTCTGCATAAATAAGGCTAAGGGGGCGTTCGCAGTTTGAAGATGAGAGCGGTTATCATCTATATTAGATCGCTTTTCCCACATTGTGAGCAGAAGTAGAGCCATGTCCAACATATTACTCAAACGGGCTTTCTGAAGAGAGAGCTCCAGTAAAAGATTTAAAGATGTATGTTGATCTTCTTGAGGTACTCGTCCGGAATTAATTTCACTGATCAATTTCATAAAAAATCAATATTACAAAAGAAAACAACCAACTAAGTTATATTGTATAACCAATATCTTCTTACCCAGTAACTACTTGTCTCAAAAATTTAATACTCCTCTCAACTACTTCCATCCAAATAGGTGACATGCTAGAGTCATCAAACAATGTCCCTACCGGTAACATTTGTAGCGCTTCTAGACTCTCAGTTAACAACTCGCTACATAATTCTGTATCTTCTCCCATCCTCCATGCTCGTCGTAGAAAGGCAAATGAAAAATTTAATGCAGCTCTGGATCCAACTCTCGCTAATCCCAAAGTTGGATCGATAGAATGTCCACTCGTGGTATTAGTATTTGTTTTCGTCCGAGATGTATTAGTGCAATTATTAATTGCATTAGTTACATTTGAGAGGTTTACCGCATCATTAGCAGAGTAGTTACAATTCAGATGTTTGTCTTGATCAACTATTGACTGCTTACTATTGCGACTAATCGCCACATAGTATCTCTTGAAAATGACAAGTCGTTGATGGAGACGAATCGCTGAAAGCGAAGTATTGGACGAGTCCAAGCACAATCTTCGCTGCTCGTTGTTTAGGCTTTCGATTAGTGTGACTAGGTCTGCTTGTTCTTAAAACATATTTTACGTGCAAAACCATAATTATAAAACAAATCCAGTTAATTACTTACTTGGTTTGGGTCCCCATGTCCAAGAATTAAGAATACTCTGTGGAGAAGGTGCATCATCCACACCACCCACATTTGCATTGACTATTGCTTCTTCTGCATCCAATTTTTGACATGCTGAACAATTGCATCCAGAGTTTGGACCACATATTGTATCACAACATGTACAAGTTAATACCTTAATACATAAATTTAACAAAACAAGTCATAAGGAATCATAAAAATATATGTAAATAAAGAAACATACCCGTAATCCACAATAATACTTTCCATTGTGTCCTTTTCTAGCTAGTACACCAGCACAATTTAACAACCCATCACAAAATTGCCCTGTCAACTCGCCATCGGTAATTAGATTATTCCAAATTGTTTGAAGTGTTTCTGGTGACTGGAATGTGCTTTGCAGGTCAGTCTTGACCCATTTGTAGTCAAGACGAGCTTGAGCCCTCAAGTGGGCTTCAATATGAGACATTTTTCATGCAGCAAATACTTTGTAACTCTAAAGCAATTATATGAGTTAAAATAAGTAATTTGTATACACAATATTTCTTTTAAATAAAATATCCATTAACATCTAATGCAAGTGCTCCATTGTTATGTCAACAAATATATCTATCAAAGTATTTTGAAAGAATTCTTTCCTCCACTTACCAAATCCAGACACAACATCTCAAGCCACTAGACAGTAGTACAAAATCACTCGTTTACAACTATTCCCATCCCGAGAACGGTCACCACACTCACTTTGCCACTATATTATTCCAATTTAATGGGGACCCCCAGTAGTATGGGACTGATTGAGCACACCTTTTGCCCGGACGGCAGCGCGTTTAACGCGCCCCGCTGACTGGACTCTATTTGTTTATATGTGCTGGCCGCCCGATGCACTGTTCAAAATTAATTAGTTGTTAACATTTTATGTTCTGTGTTGACACATCTGACGTGACCTGACGTCCTAGACCTGCCTGCCCAGCTGCATCTCCTACGTTCGCTGCAGCAGTGTTTGCAAATGCAAAAAATAAATATGCACGTGCGTAAGTGGACAAACAATCGGCATAAATCGGTTTTCACCGACGTTTGTCGGAGAACAAGATGTTTAAAAATGTCCATCTTTGACGAAAAAATGCAGGCATACTGAAGTCAACTAGTATGTTTAATTATTATTTTAATATATCTTAGAAAAACGTGTGGCTGCAAAATTTCATGAAAGCGCTATCCACACAATCTGGAAAAATTACGAACGGTTTTAGTACGATTTTTAACATATCAAACACAAGTGCAAACTGCATAAACGGTGTTTCGCGAATACGTTGTATAAATGCGTGCGATAGTGCATTGCATTGGTGCATCATTGGTAAATCCCGTGCAATCTTTAGCAAATTTGATTTTACTCCGTAGGTAAGAAATAATTATACCCGATCTGCGTTCTCCCCGACTGAAGCGACGCCATTGATCTAGCATAGAAGCATAGAAATCAGCACAAAGCTAACCAACAAAGTAAGGGTGAAAGGAAACGTACAATTACTAAATATATTTTGTTACAATGAGCGTAAAATTAAGTTCACTTGGATATTTTGGAAAAAAGTAAGCAATTGAATTTGTTGTATTGAACCATATTTTTTATCAGTTTTTATAGGAAACCAGTACCTACTGCTCCTCCACAAGGTATACGATGCCAGAAATGTTTAGAATTTGGACATTGGTCGTACGAGTGTAAGGGAAAGCGTAAATATGTGTATCGTTCATCGAGAACAAAAGTCCTCAAGAAACGTATAAAAGAAATAGAACAAAAGAAAGATGAGTACGTGTATAAAAAAAGTCCAACATTTAATATTATATCTAATTTGTTTGTTTTCATTATTTTTCTCTAGGGTTGCACAACAATTGCAAGAAAATCAAAAGAAAAAGGTTTCCAAAATTAAAAAATCTAAAAAGTATTCATCATCTGAAGATTCTGATTCAAGTAGTGATTCATCAACTAGTTCATCTAGCTCATCATCTTCATCTTCCAGTTCAGATAGCACAGATTCAGAATAGGAATAAATTAGATATTGTATAAAATAAGTTAAGTTTTGATAATAAAATAACATATTGAATTATTACAATCAACAGGGAAGGCAACCTAAGTTCACTTCATAGTTTAGTGCCTACCGCATCCGACTAGTATTTTTTTCGCGCGCAAACGACATGTAGTTGAAAATGAATGTTTGGAAATAAGTTTTACGTGGATACCTCAGAAAATACTGTAAACCAATATAATTGTTGAAGTTTGAAATACGTTTACGCACGCCCTCTGCGGTGGCGTTGAATAAACACTCAGCCTGCTTGGTAAGGTGAATACGAGTTAACGTGCAAGCACAATAGACAGTAATTAAACTCTTAAATCAATTTAAAGGCTTCCAGTCTTTAGTTTTACCTCAGTATTCCACAATATACCCACATCAATAAGAAATACTCTTCTAACTATATAAATCAGTATTTCTGTCAATGGTATAAATATAACCATTATGTTGATGTAAATTTACTTCCACACTTGGCAATTTATACATTTTAGACTTGTTGCCTATATAAATAAATAGTTGGTAAGTGTTAAAATAAATTTATGTCAACATAATAACATATAATTACTAAATGCAATCAAGATTTATTGTAGTGTTCAAACTTTTCATCTGAAGCTTACACGACATCTGCCGAAATAATAATATACTTCCGTCAGGTATCACAGCGACAGTCAATGGTTGAAGGCAGCTACGGGTCGGGTCGGACCACCCGCAGGCCGCGTGCGGCCCGTTGCATCTTTTCGTGCGGCCCTCCAAAGCACCAAGATAATTTAGGAAAAACAACAAACTTATAGCGTGAACGTGCAGTGACTGGTGACGAAAATGTGCAGGTTAGGTTACAAATTTCTGTCGATTCATTTCTTACGCTGCACCTCGGGGCATAAAGGTCTATTGTTCTCTTAATCATTAAAAAATTATTTAGTGCTACATACAGTTATATTCTTATCGAAGAATATTATTTTCATGACCCAACACTGGGCGTATTAGTTTAATAAAATGTCAATCCTTTATTTTGGCAAAGATATAGAAGGGGACACAGCAGTAAAATCAACTCATCGGGTTTCGCTTGACTTGTGTAATACGAGTGGACGCAACGCGTGATCCATCGATTCAGAGTGCCGAATTTGTGTTTTTAAGTTATGTGTTGAGCATCTGATGTCCTAAAAAATCTTTGAAAGTGCAAAAGTGTAGTTATTTACGTGTTAGCGCCGCTCTCGTACCTACTACAATAGGTAATGAAAAATGCATATTATTTATAAATTAGTAAAATAATTCAAATTTTATCGTAGAAAAAATGTATAAGGCACCAAAGAAAAGAAAAATTGATGAGGAAAATCGCAAGTTTAATGAAAAGTGGACTTTTGATTACTTCTTTATTAATAATTACAATAAAGCACTATGCTTAATTTGCAAAGAATCTATAAGTGTATTCAAAGAATTCAATTTGCGTCGCCACTACGACACAAAACACAAAAGTGAATATGATCAATTTGAAACCAAATTCAGACAAAATAAAATTGATTCTTTGCAACAATCATTAGAAGCACAGGATGATTTTCAGAAATGTATGGAACAAAGTTCAGCATTGATCAAAACATCTTCACATATTTCGAAATTAATTGTTGAACACAACAAACTATTTATGGATGGTAAGTTCATTAAAAAATGTATTTTGCCTTCTGTCAACGAAATTTGTTCGAAAAAACATACACAGTACACAGTAATTCGACGTATCGACAATATATTAACTAATGTGATTAATAAATTAAAAGAAGCTCAACCCAATTTATACGCTCAGCAGTGGCAGTAGGTCCACAAAATAATTCAAATTTTATTGTAGGAAAAATGTATAAAGCACCAAAGAAAAGAAAAATTGATAAGGAAAATCGCAAGTTTAATGAAAAATGGACTTTTGATTATTTCTTCATTAATAATTACAATGAAGCGCTATGCTTAATTTGCAAAGAATCTATAAGTGTATTCAAAGAATTCAATTTGCGTCGCCACTACGACACAAAACACAAAAGTGAATATGATCAACTTGAAACTAAATTCAGACAAAATAAAATTGATTCTTTGCAACAATCACTAGAAGCACAACAAGATGATTTTAAAAAATATATGGAACAAAGTCCAGCATTGATCAAAACATCTTCACATATTTCGAAATTAATTGCTGAAAACAACAAACTACTTACGGATGGTAAGTTCATTAAAAAATGTATTTCGGCTGCTGTCAACGAAACTTGTCCGGAAAAACACACACAGTAATTCGACGTATTGAAAATATATCAACTAATATGTTTAATAAAGTAAAAGAAACATAAAGTACATAAGCCCAGCAGAATTCTTGCGGTAATCATTCGTAGAAGACAGTCACATAGGTAACGTTCGTAGCTATAGTTAAAGGGTTGCTGACCCTTGTGCTGCGGGATCAAAAACTGGCAGTGAAATTAACTTTTCGAATAAAAATATAAGTCAAAAATTAATATTTAAAATTCTGAATTTTGAGTTTGACGTCTCTCTTGAGTTACAATCGTGGATTGTACAAGCAAATGGGATTCGAAACATTACGTCTGGGAGCACCGGAAATTCGGCACGTTTATGTGCGTTGGGTTACCAACAACCATTTTCGTACGTGGGACTCACATTTATTTTTTTGACTCTATTATTTTTAGTTAGTTCTTGCAAACTGCATTCCAGAAGTCATACTATTGAACTTGTTACTCATGAGAAGGAAAATTCAGGCAAAAATATAGCGGCTAGAAGCACCAAATATGAATTTCAAGCTGAGACTCGCATGCTTCTTGACATTGTTGCAAGAAGTTTATACTCTGAGAAGGAAGTTTTTATCAGAGAGTTGATTTCAAATGCAAGTGATGCTTTGGAGAAGTTTAGATACACATTATTGTCAGATTCCACAGCCAGGGATAGTTTTATTGATCCAGATAGGACATTAGATATTCAAATTACAACCGATAAACAAAACCGAACCTTAACTATTACTGATAGTGGCATTGGTATGTCCAAAGAAGAACTGGTGTCTAACCTTGGTGTGGTAGCTAGATCTGGATTAAAGGTATTTCAACACAAAATTATCTAATAATTATATTCATTGTTTTATACGCTATATTTTAGGCATTCTTAGAGCAGTTAAAAGACAAACAAGGTGTTGATAATGCTGGCAACATTATTGGTCAGTTTGGCGTAGGGTTTTATAGCGCTTTTATGGTTGCCGACAACGTTGAAGTTTTTTCGCGAGCTGCCAATGAACAAATTGGTCATAAATGGGCTTCAGATGGAACGGGTTCTTATGAAATTCAAGAAATGCATGGTTTACAGCCTGGAACTAAGATTGTGATGCATCTAAAACTAGACTGTCGGGAATTCAGCGACGAGGAGACCATTAATGCTCTTATTAACAAATACAGCAATTTTGTTGGAAGCTTAATTTTACTCAATGGTAAAAAATTAAATACAGTACAACCACTGTGGTTAATGGACCCTAAATCCATCACACCTCAGCAACATAGTGAGTTCTACAGGTACATTAGTGGAGCCTACGATCTGCCTCGATTTACGCTCCATTACAACACTGATGTTCCAATCAGTATACACGCGTTGCTTTATGTACCCGATGGAAAGCCGGGGTTGTTTGAGCTGTCGAGGGAAACTGAGACCGGAGTCGCATTATACACAAGAAAGGTTCTAATCAAGAGCAGGGTTGACAACATATTGCCAAAATGGTTGAGATTCATCAAGGGTGTTGTTGATTCAGACGACATTCCATTGAATTTATCCAGAGAGTTATTGCAAAATAGTGCATTAATTCAGTAAGTATACTTAATTTGTTTCTGTTTGTTAACGTACTTACTGTTACATTTTAGAAAATTGGGTTCCGTGTTAACCAGCCGCATTCTTAAATTTCTATATGACCAATCTAAGAAAAAACCTGAAGAGTATCTCAAGTTTTATTCTGATTATGGGCTTTTCCTCAAAGAGGGAATTATTACGAATCATAATCAAACCGAAAAGGTATAACTTAAAATATTTTGACTCAGTTAATTTTCAAAGTTAAATTTTTTATATTTAGGAGGATATTGCGAAACTGTTGCGATTTGAGTCATCTCATAACGGCGCCGGTGTTAAAGTCAGTTTGGACGACTACTTACAAAATACCAAAGGCGATGAGAAAACTATATTCTATTTAGCTGCTCCAAGGTTTTTTCACTAGCAATATCAGTTTATGTTTTCTGATTGATATTTTTCTTTCAGTCGTGCTCTGGCTGAGGCTTCACCTTATTACGAAAGCCTTAAGACTAGGCAACAAGCAGTCCTATTTTGTTACGAGCCTTATGACGAACTGGTGTTGATGCAATTGCAACAATTCAAGGGCTATCGTGTTGTTTCCTTGGAGAAGGACATGCGCGATGATAAAAAGGCTACAGATCTTACGAATCTCGGTGATGACAGTCTGAAGCGCAGTGAGATTGAGGAACTAACGGTCTGGATGAAAGACAAGTTAGCTGGGAAAGCAGCTACGGTGAATGCAACAACCAGACTGGAGAATCACCCGTGTGTTGTAACAGTGGAAGAAATGGCGGCGGCAAGGCACTTCATTCGAACACAGAGTCATCAGCTATCTGAGGAGAGGCGATACGCGCTTTTACAACCTCAATTGGAACTTAATCCAAGGTTCTATATTTGCCTAATTTAATTTCAATAGCATTTTTATTGTTATTTCTTATTTTTAGACATCCCATCGTGAAAAAACTACATAAATTAACCAAGACCAACCCAAAGTTGGCGGAGTTAGTCACCGAACAAGTATGATGGAAAGGAATGGAGACTTAAGATTATCATTCAATAATAATTCGCTTGTTTCAGTTATTTACTAATTCAATGGTCGGCGCAGGCTTAGTCGATGATCCACGAATTCTACTTACATCGATGAATGAACTATTGGCAAAAGCTTTGGAAAAACATTAAAGTCGTCTACAAACTGTATAGTATATTTTCTATTCATGTTTCAACACAAAGCTAAATAAATTTCTTGTTTTCTTCGTTTTGTGATTGTCATGCAATATTGCTGGTAGATGAGTTATGAGTTTGGAATTTCCCGTTTTGCATTTGGAAATAAATTTTACGTGGTTGAATGCAAAGACCGGGTACGTGTTTAATTAACAACCCTACCAGCACTGGGTACCCCAAAGAAATACTGTAAATCAATATAATAAACACATTTTTAACTATATAAATCAGTATTTCTGTCCATGGTATTAATATAATCATGTTGATGTAAATTTACTTCGACACTTGGCAATTTATACATTTTCGATCTATTGTGTATATAATAATAATGATTGGTAAGTGTTAAAATAAATTTATCTCGACATAATAAAGAATAATATATAATATTCGAAATGCAGTCAATAATAAATCAAGATTTATTGTAATGTTCAAACTTTTTATCTGACGCTTACACGACATCTACCGATATTATAATATACTTCCGTCAGGCATCATAGAGACAGTCAATGGCTGAAGGCAGCTACGGGATCAGGGACTGACAGTGAAATTTACGTTTGGAATAAAAAAATAAGTCAAAAATTAATATTTAAAATTCTGAAAATCGAACAATACGGGCGATGGCGAGTTTACGCCTACTTCGTGTTTTGCGTTTGACGTCTCCTTTGATGCACAATCAAGGATTGTACAAGTATACAGCAAGTGGGATTCGAAACATTACTTCTGGGAGCACCGCAAATTCGGCATGTTTATGTGCGTTGGGTTACCAACAAGCATTTTCGTACATAGGACTCGCATTTACCTTTTGACTGCTATTATTTTTTAGTTAGTCCTTCCAAACTGCATTCCAGAAGTCTTACTACTGAACTTGCTACTCACGAGAAGGCAAATTCAAGCGAAAATATAGCGGCTAGAAGCACCAAACATGAATTTCAAGCTGAGACTCGCATGCTTCTTGACATTGTTGCAAGAAGTTTATACTCTGAGAAGGAAGTTTTTATCAGAGAGTTGATTTCAAATGCAAGTGATGCTTTGGAGAAGTTTAGATACACATTATTGTCAGATTCCACAGCCAGGGATAGTTTTATTGATCCAGATAGGACATTAGATATTCAAATTACAACCGATAAACAAAACCGAACCTTAACTATTACTGATAGTGGCATTGGTATGTCCAAAGAAGAACTGGTGTCTAACCTTGGTGTGGTAGCTAGATCTGGATTAAAGGTATTTCAACACAAAATTATCTAATAATTATATTCATTGTTTTATACGCTATATTTTAGGCATTCTTAGAGCAGTTAAAAGACAAACAAGGTGTTGATAATGCTGGCAACATTATTGGTCAGTTTGGCGTAGGGTTTTATAGCGCTTTTATGGTTGCCGACAACGTTGAAGTTTTTTCGCGAGCTGCCAATGAACAAATTGGTCATAAATGGGCTTCAGATGGAACGGGTTCTTATGAAATTCAAGAAATGCATGGTTTACAGCCTGGAACTAAGATTGTGATGCATCTAAAACTAGACTGTCGGGAATTCAGCGACGAGGAGACCATTAATGCTCTTATTAACAAATACAGCAATTTTGTTGGAAGCTTAATTTTACTCAATGGTAAAAAATTAAATACAGTACAACCACTGTGGTTAATGGACCCTAAATCCATCACACCTCAGCAACATAGTGAGTTCTACAGGTACATTAGTGGAGCCTACGATCTGCCTCGATTTACGCTCCATTACAACACTGATGTTCCAATCAGTATACACGCGTTGCTTTATGTACCCGATGGAAAGCCGGGGTTGTTTGAGCTGTCGAGGGAAACTGAGACCGGAGTCGCATTATACACAAGAAAGGTTCTAATCAAGAGCAGGGTTGACAACATATTGCCAAAATGGTTGAGATTCATCAAGGGTGTTGTTGATTCAGACGACATTCCATTGAATTTATCCAGAGAGTTATTGCAAAATAGTGCATTAATTCAGTAAGTATACTTAATTTGTTTCTGTTTGTTAACGTACTTACTGTTACATTTTAGAAAATTGGGTTCCGTGTTAACCAGCCGCATTCTTAAATTTCTATATGACCAATCTAAGAAAAAACCTGAAGAGTATCTCAAGTTTTATTCTGATTATGGGCTTTTCCTCAAAGAGGGAATTATTACGAATCATAATCAAACCGAAAAGGTATAACTTAAAATATTTTGACTCAGTTAATTTTCAAAGTTAAATTTTTTATATTTAGGAGGATATTGCGAAACTGTTGCGATTTGAGTCATCTCATAACGGCGCCGGTGTTAAAGTCAGTTTGGACGACTACTTACAAAATACCAAAGGCGATGAGAAAACTATATTCTATTTAGCTGCTCCAAGGTTTTTTCACTAGCAATATCAGTTTATGTTTTCTGATTGATATTTTTCTTTCAGTCGTGCTCTGGCTGAGGCTTCACCTTATTACGAAAGCCTTAAGACTAGGCAACAAGCAGTCCTATTTTGTTACGAGCCTTATGACGAACTGGTGTTGATGCAATTGCAACAATTCAAGGGCTATCGTGTTGTTTCCTTGGAGAAGGACATGCGCGATGATAAAAAGGCTACAGATCTTACGAATCTCGGTGATGACAGTCTGAAGCGCAGTGAGATTGAGGAACTAACGGTCTGGATGAAAGACAAGTTAGCTGGGAAAGCAGCTACGGTGAATGCAACAACCAGACTGGAGAATCACCCGTGTGTTGTAACAGTGGAAGAAATGGCGGCGGCAAGGCACTTCATTCGAACACAGAGTCATCAGCTATCTGAGGAGAGGCGATACGCGCTTTTACAACCTCAATTGGAACTTAATCCAAGGTTCTATATTTGCCTAATTTAATTTCAATAGCATTTTTATTGTTATTTCTTATTTTTAGACATCCCATCGTGAAAAAACTACATAAATTAACCAAGACCAACCCAAAGTTGGCGGAGTTAGTCACCGAACAAGTATGATGGAAAGGAATGGAGACTTAAGATTATCATTCAATAATAATTCGCTTGTTTCAGTTATTTACTAATTCAATGGTCGGCGCAGGCTTAGTCGATGATCCACGAATTCTACTTACATCGATGAATGAACTATTGGCAAAAGCTTTGGAAAAACATTAAAGTCGTCTACCAACTGTATAGTATGTGTTCTATCCTTGTTTTAACACAAAACTAAATAAATTTCTAATTTTGTTTGTCTCGTGAATGTCATGCTGTATTGCTGGTGGATGTGTTGATTTATAAATCTCCCGCCGCAAAAGACAACCTGTGGTTCTCGCCGGAAGTATGACATTCGCGCAACGGTCATGTGATCGTAAACATGTCACAAACAGTGACAATAGACTATTAAGTCACCAGACGAGGAAAGTATGGGTGTTATTTGGATTTTTCTTGAAATATATTGTGATTTTCTAAGAGCTAAAGGGCAAAATTATATATTTAATATGGGGGGCAAGCGGGTAGCAATCGTGACGTAAGGCTCACGGCGCACGTCATTGGTGTGTTGGCAGCAGGAAGGCCGCGCGCCGGCCAATAATCAAATCGACGACGCGGCGCGCGCGCGCCCCTCCACGCCTGTCCTCTGCGCGCTCGCTCGCGCACCCGTCATATGACCCGCACTCCTGCTGGTTGCGGCGCGTAGGCCATATTTGCCAGTAGGCTCGCGGTTACTGTTGAGTGTCGTGTGCGTTCAGTTCGTAGCACGGACCTGTAAATACTCGTTCGCTGCTATAAGCGCCAACTTTCTCGTTTCGCACGCACCACAACCGCCAACCAGCCAACATGTCTACACTGACGCCTGAAAATCCCGTCTACGGCCCATTCTTCGGCGTTATGGGCGCTGCATCGGCGATCATTTTCAGCGGTGAGTAGAGCACACACACGCGCGCGCCACCCCGCGGCTATCGATTTTGTTCGCTTGTTAGCACATCGCACATCACAATGTCTTCCATTGGCACCTGGAGAACAAATTCGGTGGTCGCTGCATTCTCTTCATTGGGGAAGCATGACTAGTCACAAGGTTGACCAACAATTTCCGGTAGATCCAACAATCTGAAAGGGCGTTCCGCGTAGCTGCTTTACGGACCAAGGTCCTCTTGACAGATCGATACGAATAATTAATCGACGAATGCTTCATTATTTATTCTCTCGATGCTAAGGGGATCAATTGGGCAGGGAAATTGTCAAAAACGGGTAATTTTTGACGTTATGACCCACTTAAGTGGTTAGGTCACATGCTTCGGCCAGACACCGCCCGTGCACAAAACACGTATCGCTCATATGACTCGAGGTCTTGCCTCATTTCACTATCTGCTATCAACCGATTCATACTATGCGCTAATTTTTCATCTTTCTCATTGCCCATCAACAATTTGAATCAACCAAATTGGAATGCTTCTCGCCTTTCATATACCGCAGCAGGTGGCTTTTTAAATTTTAAAATCATCAACTAGCAGCAATTAGGAAAACAATAATATCAGATATAGTTTCAAAACCTTTCCGTCTGTCAATTCTCTTCGTAATGCAGAAATTTCTATTCTGGCAAACATGTGACTTCAAGGCCACGCGCGCATCGGCCATAATTATTCCATAAGTACAGAGTAAATTGCATGGTTATCACTGAAACTTAATAATGCTGATGCTCACCTAACATCCGTGGTATGATTAGAACGGGCGAATTTTTATCAGGATTGAATGGTGTGAAACTGAAAACCTGTGATCTGGGTTGCATTCACCAGTCAAGCACCTACATTCAAACAATTACGTTTTCTTAGTTTACGTTGCATTTTCTTCAAGTACGATTACATAGTTGTCTCGTGATTTGCTATAGATTGAACTTAATCACGTGCATTCATCACATGATGCATGATCATCTTTCATCGTATGGGCTTACAATATGAGTTTTTTTTTACATCATTTCTAGTATTTTTAAAATTTTGTGCGATGATTTTAAAATTGTGTTTGAGGGTCTAATAAGATAACAAATAACGCGACTGGGCCCACGTGAGTAAAACACATGATTTTTGTGTACTTTATTAACCTGAAAAAGTGGAAACGTGCCGTCACGGGGGAATTTGAGAAGACATGGGACCAGATTTCATGGAAATGTTTGATTACACATTATCACATGATGCATTTTGGTTTTTTTTTTTTTTTTTAATTATCCACACATCTATTTTTTACATTGAAAATCTATGTGAACAGTATTATCTTATCATCCGTACTTGCTTTATTTGTAAATTTTTATTTGCCCGAGTTGGGTGTTTATTTGCATTCTCTAAGTAGACTTTCGCTTTGTTTTAGCCCTTGGCGCTGCATATGGCACTGCCAAGTCCGGTACTGGGATTGCGGCCATGTCTGTGATGCGGCCAGAGTTGATCATGAAGTCTATCATTCCCGTTGTCATGGCGGGTATTATCGCCATTTATGGTCTGGTCGTAGCTGTGCTCATTGCTGGATCGCTGGGCGAGCCTAAGGACTACCCCTTGTACAGGTAAGTGATCACACAGAAGCACGACGAGAAATGATAGGTACTGTAATTAATGCTCGTTGTTCCTTTAGAGGATTCATCCACCTGGGAGCGGGTTTGGCGGTAGGATTCTCCGGTCTCGCGGCTGGTTTTGCTATCGGTATTGTGGGTGACGCCGGTGTACGTGGAACAGCTCAGCAGCCACGTCTTTTCGTCGGAATGATCCTCATCCTCATTTTCGCCGAAGTATTGGGTCTCTACGGTCTCATTGTAGCCATCTATCTCTACACGAAATAAGTTATTCGCGCGCGACCACCACCATCCTTATCCTTTAGAAACCTGTGGGCGCCGCCCTGTCCCGACTTCCAGAGCTCCTGGTCCCGCTTCCCTTCGCTATCCCGTAGATGTCGCCACACACAACACCAGATTCATTTTAGAGCGTAGTATTAACTATTGCAAATTTAAACCAATTCATGAATGTGGAAGTCGAGTTTGAAGTGCCGAGTGCAAAACCAGAACACGCGAGTGTAGCCCACATACAACGTAATGCAACAAATGGCTTGACTAAAACTAAACATGTTACTATGACAGACAAAAATGACGCGAAAACCTGAAGAGGCAAACGCTGCATATTTAAAATGCGATTATTTGCGATTTCATGCGATCAGTATCCCTTGTAAATGAATACATCTTAATTTAGGTAACCGCCATTGCGATCTCGTCAGTGATAATGCAATCGGCGTTCATTCAGTTTTACGTGTACATTTGGTTTTGAACTTTTCTTTTGTCGATTTTTACACATTGCGTTGATCCGCCCGTCCTTACTTACCGCGATTAGTAAATCCAACGCATATTTTGTTGACGCCGTTGTAACGTTTCATCAACCCTAAGACGCGTTAAATGTAATGGTGTATAATGAAAGAATAGTTGCCACATGTATTTCCAATTTACTAATTAATAATTACTTATAATGATGATAATTGAATAATTCCAAGAAATTTAAATGCAGATGTGGCGAGATGACGCTAGGAGGATCCGAGATAAAGACCCGTTTTGTTCATGTTTAGTCTTGTTTTTCGATTTTTGTTCTGTTACGATTTATTTAGTCTGTGAATATTATATACTATTATTAATAAATATATTATAAATAGATGAATGATCAAGAGGATAAAAGGCGACACACTCAACGCTCACTGAAATAGCGATACTGAACTAGCGACATTAAATCGACACACGATTGAGATTTTTAAATACATACATAATTGTTTTTAATGTTTAAATGTAAAAAAACAAAGTGAAAGCAAAACTTGTAAGAAATGTTTGTATCGTAATGTATCGATGTGCGCTGCGCTAGTGCGCATGCGCATCAGGTGTACGCGTGCGATATCCGCAGGTCGTCGCGACGCATCTGCGCTCAACGCACCTCGATTAATTATTGTATAGTTCTTATTGTAGTGTATACTTGATTAGTATAAATGAATGAAGAGAAAAACAAAAACGATAAATAAACGAGCGACGAAACCAATACCTACGTGGAGGGCACATTTGTTGTGACACCACCCCCAGCTGCAAGTTGAACCAAAATATGGCGATTGTATACTTACGACGGCACGCAGTGGAATCAGTTGTTTCTCAAGAGGAAGAAAGATTCAATCAGTCGTACGAGACAGTAGTTGAAGAAGTATGGAAGCACAAATTTACTTTTTCTGGAATTGCGAAACTATCGGCATATCACAAGTACTCATTTCGTCCTTATGACGAGTTGATAGCCAGCTGTAGATGCCTTTTGTTGATTTTTTCATCTGTTTGTGACGCGTATCTACATACCACATGACGTACCGATATAAATAAAGCCAGTTTAGTGAACAGAAAACGAACGATTATTGTTGTAAATAATTATTAACACGATATGTAAGTATGCGGGACACACAATTTAATTTTAACTGATAAGTAAACGTAGTTAATATAATGGATCATCGTCGGCAGCGGCAAAACGATGCAAACAGCCCTAACTTGAATGGCAAATTAATTATACATATATATATATATATATATATAATATATTCAATGTGTATCTATTAATGGTTTTGATGTAAATTAAACAGAAATTAAAATGCTGTGTTGGATTCTTCAATGAATATGTGTTTCAAATTGTTGGAGGGTATCGCTACAAAATTTCAATTTGTTTTGTAAAATGGGTTGCATACAACAATTTGAAAATATTTACTCAAATTGCATAGCCGTGGTTAAACATAATGCTTTTAGATGCACAAAAACAAAACTGGCTTGAACAAGTTTCGGAAATGAAATTAAGTTATTATTACAAATAGAGTCATCAAGTTTGCGATTGCCAAGCTGTACAAAATCATAGTTTAAAAAATTAAATATGATATAGTAGTATACACATTATCCTTTTACAAAGGTACGTAAAACAGAAAGTCTTTCGAACAAATTACGACCATTTGCTCGAAACACAGCCCACATAAATTGCTTGCATCAACATCATTGAGCGTCACAGGGAGACCACGTGATAAGTAGGATCTAGCTGACCTCCAATCACACAACATATTACTTTTGTTTGTTCATATTACTCATTTATTTTCCAGGTCATCCCTGGGATTAAACAATTCCCATCTCCGCTGGTGGCGTATTGTTGGTCTCAGGTTGCAGTCTCAATAATAATGGATCGACAGGAGGATTCACTACTTGCTTTATATTTGCAGGTACGTTCTGATTGAACTTGTCCATTTTATCCAAGTTGGCACTCACACTTTCAAATCGCTTGTTAACATAAGCAGCGTTGTTAAGATTCTTCCGATGTGGCAGTGCATACTTCAACTTATCCCAAAACCATGGATCACCCCAACGGATATACGTATTGGTTTTGAGGTACAATCGTAATTCTTCATCGATTCGCTCATCGTTGAGATCCACATCGTCATAGAGTATTACGATCACTCTGGCAATGCCTTCGGTGATTGCTTTCGTATGTGCGGCACGGAACTCCATTTTCCCCCAAACACTATCAAGAAATGATGGCGAAAGTACCACAATGGTACGCCTTGAATTAAGCACCGAGTCAGCCACTTGCTTTGCAATAAATTCACCTGGAATGAAGTTCCGCATATGCACACAAAGTTTGTATGGATCCGGGATATTCTCGAGCTTGGTCATTAGATGGTCGGCGACAAAGTCCTCATCTTTATGAGAGAACGAAATGAATGCATCGTAGACTTTGTCCTTGTCCAGGTCCTCCACGCGGACGCACCACAAACACATGTTATGTGCATATAACCAAACCTTGATTTCTTGCTTGTACTTGTAGAAGAATATGCAGCATATTGCCGGAATTAGGATGACTACTGCGATGATGCTAATTATGAGATCGCCGTGAGATGGACATAGATTATCTCGGGACAGAACTGAGATTTTAGAGTTTACACAATAGACTTCTTTCTACAAAGAAACAAAAGAGCATTTAGTAATTTATATTAAGAAGATCAAAAGTGCACAATAAACTCTACCTTATTTGGTATCCTGTCATGACTAATTAAAAAGTTCCTAAACGGTACAGTTTTGCAATCACAAATCCACCGGTTGTTATTTAAGGTAACGTTTGATAGTGTCTCTAATATTTCTTTATCGATGCGTTCCAAATAATTATGATCTACTTTCAAAGTCTGAAAATGGGAAAAACTATTTTCGTACAAAATTTCAACAGAGTTGTGTTGTACTTACGCTCAATCCTTGTGGAATCCACGTAAGATTGGTCAAATTGTTGAAGCTTACATCAAGTTCAGTGAGATTGACATTAATGTTCACAAAACTGATTGGCTCCAAATACTTAATATGATTATCCTTTAGAATGACATCAATGTGTGTAGTACTCTCTTCTATGTGACAATCTTGCATTCGTTCTTCATAACTTTGCTTGCGAGGCACGAAAAGCTCTGGAACTCGTCCCAGTCCTCGATTAGCACAGTAGACAATGATTTTATTATCCACAGGATTGTAGTAACAATCACATGGCTTGGGACACTCGTCGATGCTGTAGCTGTATTTACAAGGACTTGGGGCATTCTCTGTGTAAAAGGGTTCAGCCCGTCTATCCTCTGGGCTAGCGCAGAATAATCCTTTGTCATTAATATCATACCGTTGTTGGAATATAGGATCCATGGCTTTTTGGAAGTAGCGATACAAATCATAATTAGCTGAATCACATCTTAATGGATTTCCACGAAGGCTGAGACGTTTCCGCTGGAAGAAGTCGCCATTGGAGTTGTGCTCTTGAAGATCCACTTTGTGCATGTCGAATATTCTAGTAATGTTGTTGTAATCTAGATTGATGGATATGTTTGAAATTGCATCCGAAAGAATCGCAAACTAAAATAAAAACGCATATTATTAGCAGATAATCATGACAATAGTAACATTGGAATAACTTGCATCAAATTCAGTAAATTTATTTCCTTGTAAACCCAATTCTTGCATATGAGGTTTACTTAAGTAGAAGTCCTGCGGGATGTAATCCATGTTGTTATTAGTCATGTCTAGTCTCTCGAGATTGTACAAAAAGTTTACGAAGGAGTTATCCGTTGATATCGAAATTTGGTTGTTAGCAAGATTTAGCGTTTTAAGTCTGTGTTGGTTCACAAATGTTATTAAATCAAGTTGCACCAGCTTATTATCACTTAAATCCAATGTTGTTAAATTGTTCATTTCCTTGAATGTTTGAGGTTCAATCTGCATAATTCCATTTCCACCTAGGAACAATTCACCCACAGCTCCCAAATTTTTAAACAAACTTCCAGCTAATGTAGTTAATCGATTGCCTTGCAAATTTAACGTATTCAGCTCTGCTAGGCTGTTGAAAATATTTTCTGGTAAAGAATGCAACTGATTGAAACTCAAGTCTAATACTTTCAGCCTTCCATTTTCCCGGAAAATCCACTCTGGTAAGGACTGCAACTGATTGTAGGATATTCTAAGTCTCACTAAATCCCGATTATGTTTGAAGAGATCGTCGGAAATAGTTTTTAATTTGTTCCGAGACAAGTTCAACCGTTGTAAGTTTTGTAGGTGCATGAAGACTTGGCTATCAATTTGCGTTAAATTATTGCCCATTAGTTCCACTGACTTTATACTAATTAAGTCATTAAATACTTCAGGGTCCAAGTATTCAATTTGATTATAAAACAACTCCAAGATTGTCAAGTTCGTCAATCCCTTAAAGGCCATCGGCGAAATAAATCTTACTTGGTTATCACCAAACTCTAGTCGTTTCAATGATGCACTAAATGGTCCTGTCACATTCACAATGCCACATCTGGAGATTGTCAACAAATCTAAATTGGTGAACTGATCCAGAACATCATAGGGCACTTCCGACATTTGGGTATCCTTGATATATACACGTGACATATTTTTAATTATGTCTGCTAAGTCCTCTTGATATGTAAGTTTGAGAAAATTTTCGGGAAGTGCCAATGAAAGTAGCTTGAGTTCCGTTGGTTTTGTCACTCTGATTAATTCTTCAACAGGTTCCAAGGTAATAGAAAAGTCACAGAAACGCACTTCCAACAATTCAACATGCTTAATATTCGCCAGATTCACCGGAGGTAACCGCAAAAGAGGACCTGAAGATTCTAAAGTTGCATTGGTAATGATTTCAGAATCGAGGATAAATCCAGGTGTTGGACTACAATCCAAGGACAGGGTATCCGTGGGGAAATATTTTATGTTGTTGTTTTTAGGGCACTGCACTTCAAAACCGTCTGATGGGGTAGCAACGCGCGAACACCCGCATGTTTTGTTAGTGATATCTTGGCAGCGCAAATGGCTTGCAAGTGATGAAGAGAGCAATGTTGAGATTACAGCCAGAATAAAAGTACAGGTCATCATTTTGATTGATATTGTATCACCCTCTAAAAAAAAAAAAAAAACAAGAAGAATTAGTTTACAGTGAGTATCAACATTTCAAAATATAAATTTTTATAAAAAGCACAAAAGTATACCTGATATATTACTTATAAGTTAAAATGAAATGTTATATTAAAGTTAAAACTAGCTAACATTGAACTTGTCTCGTTCGCCCCAGTCAACTAAAAGTTTTCTTTGAAGTAAAACCTTATATAGTTTTGAAATGTTGAGTAAATGAAATGTTGGTAGGAGTAGGGTTTATTACCATAGCTATTCAAAGCCAAAGGGGATGTTAGTCGGATTGGCCCAAGCCCCTAATTCCAGCTAAAACCTTATTATCAATTCGGGTGTCAAATGAGTAGAAAATGAAAGAAAACCATGCAAAGGGAATAGTCATAAATATCAGAAGTACTCATAGATAAATATTGATATGAGATTGCATAGATTTAGAACAAAGTAACATGTTATAGATATGTTTTAAATAAGTAAACTATCGTCGAAAATTCACACACTAGATAATAGAATGCGATGATCAATATAATAATAATATAATTAATATTGGTTTTTATTATATAATTGTGTATAATTATATTACAAGTATATTGTGTATCTTTTGCTTTCATTCATTAAAGAAATAACACTCAGAATCAATTAAATTATATAAATGCAACAAGATCTTATCTTATCTTATAATTAATTGCATAATTTATGAATAGATATCGAGTTTGATATGACAAACCACCAGTACCAATACTGCAACTACGACGTTTTTCCCGCACCTAACAATTGCACATTATTAAGGGTAAATCCACTAATCCGCACCCCACTGAAACCAAAAGAATAGAATTTTGGAGAATTAGCACCTGATGCCCTTGTCAGGTAGAGTCGTAGAAGTTTGAATACAATTGCATCGTGAACAGTTAACTGTTGGATGGAACTAACACAATTGACAAATATAAACAACAACTGCGCAAAAGATTGAAGCTGGCATATTTAGAAATCTATTGTTTTAGATTCATTATAATATCATATTAAACAAGTGCTTTACTCAATCTCATGACATCACAGAATGTCCTAATCTTGATTTGATCAACCTGATCAACCCAAAAAACACCAACCAGTAACAAACCACAAAGAGTATTTGTGCTATATTTTAAGACATTCTTTTCTCAAATGACAGAAACTACTCTCGGTGATAAAAGTTTCTCGTGGTTACTAAAGAGCCTTTTAATATGAAGAAAATTGAAATAAACATATCTAGCTTATTTACAAGAAGGAACAAATCCGCCAAAATTAATTTTTGAAGCAAATACATACGTATTATTAAAGTATCATCCACATTCAAAGTACTTTATTTACTTTGAAACAAGAATATTGAGACAATACTTCTCTTAGATTAAATTAAACTTCGTTTTGTCTTGTCAAATAGACATTGATTTTTATATTCCATTTGTTTTATGTAGTTGTTGTTATAAACATGTAATAATAACTAAAATTTATTTTGTGCAATAAGAAGTTAGCGGTGTTAATTAAATTATTCAGAAGGCATGTAAGAATGCTCCTTGAACAACCACAAACAACAACTCTGCAAAATTTACTTTGAAATTATCGTTATATCGGCATTTTTGACAATAGCAATTGCCATGTCATACAATACATAAACATTATGTACATCCATGCAATGTATCCTATTACGTGTCATTTTTCCCACAAACTACTTGCAAATAAAGCATATCACATAACCAACTCTAAAATCTCCGCAGTTTATTATCTGCAAGCAAAGAATGTGAATTACTTAGTGGTGATAGCTCCTTGTAGGTCGTGATAAGAAAATTTTAGTTTGATTGGAAAATGAATCATAAATAAATAATAATTGTAATGTCAATATGATATTCATATGTTTGTCGCATGTACTTGTGCTAATAGATGAATATGCCAGAATTGAAAATATATAGCTTGCTAGACAGATACATGCGTAGATGAGTTGAATAGTTGTTGGCCAATAATTCAATACTGGACAGTCGCTAACAAGCATTCAAAGAATTCATATAGTCAGAATCATTACTTGTTTATTGAAGTAAAGCCTTAGTTTTGTTTGTTTCGCAAATTTCTAATTTTATTTGAAATCAGATTGCTAGAATTACAATAAAGTTTTATAAAATAACTAAAACTAAAATAATAAGAGCTCGCAAAGTGTTTACAACGTTGATACTTTGCCGTATTTTATAGCGGCCATTTTGCAACTGATATGCCGTAGTGAATATGGATGTTGTTTTGATTGCCGGCGGTAAGTTCATATGTTAACATCAATCAAATTATCACTTGTGAATAAAGTGATAAATTTAGTGCCAACAAAATTAATGCTCGACAATTTACTGCAACGAGGATGAGCAATTGAATGTAAATATTAATGAATAACGATATAATATGCATGAAGGACAAGAAAATTATTCAATAAAATACCAATTAAAAATGTCAATAAATCAATAATAATGTAAGATTATAAACCGCAAAGCAGAGTCAGTGAAAAAATTGACGATGGATTTATTTCTAACATACAACACGAAATATGGTAAGTCTTAATAACTAATATTAATTTAAAATTGAGTGTAAGAAACTTAATAATTGATTGAAAGAATAATTGCTTATAAATTCCGGAAATTGTTAATTAAGGTTGATGAGTCAAATATACCTCCGTCTTTGAATAGATAGTTACATAGCAATTTATA
>JAODIE010002774.1:131859-186736 GCA_027575565.1 Diploeciton nevermanni
CCTATATTGCCAATAAGCACATTCTATAAGAAACTGGAAATTCCCTGGGAAATATCTGTACGGTAGTGCGTTCATCAATAATTTCCAGTTTTCTGAAAGTACGCTGCACTTAATCGTCTCCCAATATTTGTGCATTGCATTGTACTCAAGATGCCGGATGTTCACAGCTTGATATCCGCAATCCCAAATAGAACTTACCAGGTAGCACAGTGAATAATTTGCTCACAAAAGTAATATCTGCCTATGAAACAACTAGGTGTAACTGATAACTTTCTCTTTTAAATAGTTTGTTTATTTAATTTAACGTGATTAATTAATTGGCATCAAAGTTTTAGGTAATTTTAATCTTCTATCTTATTTACTTTTATTGCTACCAGATTGAGAAGAGCTCAAAACATAAATATGTTTCTTATTAATACTTGAGTAGAGCATCGGTTAATTCTTATATAATTAAAATTTTCATAATTTCCCTGCTTATAGACAAAATTTGGATTTATTTTTTATACATTAAGATGTCGTAAATAACTCATAAGTAATGACAAAATGGTATAAAGTTGTCACGTTAATGACATAATACTTTCTTGATACTGGTTTATAGAAATAATATGACTAACTTTAATCTGCACACTCGTCTTTAAGCGAAGGACGTTTATAATTAAATTTCTTGTATTGTTGAGTGTTTTTACGAAGTGTTTAATATTCATAATAATAAGCATGCAATTTTGTAAGTACTGCAGAACGGTTTATTCGTAAATATAAATTTAGTGTCAAAGTAAATTTATCCTAATACGATGAACATTGGACAATATACTTCATTGAATTTCATTGAAATTGATAATACTCTAGGTTTGTGTTAATTTAATAAGATAATAAGAAAATTTCACTGTGCAACAGTAAATTTAAACAAGGAAATGAATCTACCCTTTTATCATTTGTAAATTATAAGTTAATCACATTCTTCGGAAAATCATGGGGTTCCATCCTGCCCAGGCAACATTAAAAATATGGTGTCATGACGTGAACGTATAGATCTTAGAATTGATTGATTGAATTGTTTAATAGATGTAACACGAATTAATGCGTGAGGAAAATAAGATAGATCTCCCAATAGTGATCTTAAAATGTAGTTCTGTAAAATGTAAATCCATTTATATTTGTGTACTTAGCTCCACAATGCAAAGACTTAGTTTATTTTTATTCCTGACAAATGACGACGAAAACCATGCTTATATCTGAAATCCATTTGCTATAATTACATATGTTCTTATTCACTCTCATTCCGGGTTTCTACGAGAGTCTTTAACTAACAAACCCCCTCAAACACACAAATTAACTTTGGGAAAGCCTAGTGTCGATTTCATATTGATGCTAATAAATTATTTGTTATTTTTGGAGCGTACTGCGTACATGCCAGTTACCGACACTGTACCTGATCCCCATTCTATTATACTGCATCAACTACCAAGGTTATTAGCAGTTATTGGGACTGAATTCCTTGAGAGTGGTGTATATTATATTAAATATACCCCCGGGAGGATTTAAACCCGCGCCCACGGAGCGGGGCCGAGTGCTAATCATTTAATTTAATAATTAATTTAGATATATTGTTAATTAACAATTATTCAAATTTGCTAACAATTCGATACCGTACATATAATTTCTTTATTCCTCCTTGAGGTTTTAGTTCAAAGAAATTTTCTGTAAAATAGTATTATTTAACAGCAAGCAGTTGATTTAATGTTATTAATGTGCACAACAGAAAAATGGCAGGAAATCGCCGCCCAACCACCAGATAAATGTAAAACTATGTAATATGATTGTTGCGGTTAAAGATAAAAATAACTTATCACAATAGCCATGAAATGTTGTACATGGTTAAAATTATATACTGCAATGTCAAGTACTACCCATATTAATGCGCACGCGTTTTTACAATTTTCCATTACAAGTAATTGATGTCTATATATATGTTAGATGTGGTACTAGCGTTGCCATGAGTTAAGAGAGCTCCTACTATGGATGTGTTGTCATGACAACGGGTGTTGTTTTAGCTACAGATGTGTAGTTATGACTACGATTGTTTGTTGGAATTAATTGAGAACGAGTGCTCACGATGAGGCAAGAGAATTGCTCGGGGGCGGCAGGGTGGTTTCAAGCGAGCTATTGAAAGTGTTTTGTAGCTATCACTAGTAAATTCTAACAGTTCTAACAGATTCGTTGAAATTGATTGCGATATATGTTTATAAATTCATCTCAGCAAAACAAACTTTTAGCAAGCTTCGTTAAAAAATTTCTGCGTTATCAATATATTTCAAATCGAATGCAATCACTTGTTGCAAACTGTGATAAGGAGCATTAATTAATTATCGAAATAACCCAATGTGAAAGCAATATCAGACTCGTTAGCTTTTTATTCAACTAACAATTATGGTTAATATGATTAATAACAACTTTGCAAGCAAATTTATTTTCATAGACAATAATCAACTCAATCATTTTATATTTCCACGAAAGCAATTAAACATTTCATTACTTAAATTCGTTGAAATTATACCTAGGTTGATGCAATAGAACGTATTGTACATGTGGCATGTACTCTGAACTAAAAATAATTATTCTACCTGACATGCATTCGACGTTATTAATCCAAATCAACATAAAACACGTTAATATAGGCATATCAAACTTGTATTCGCCTCAACATGAACAAATATAGGAAACCGCTAAGATATCTAGTGAAATTAAAAAAATAGTTATGAAGTCTTGGAAACCTGTTTACATTAATGGCTATTTTTGTAACTCGTAAAAACCTATTTCTTTTTAACTGCAGCGTTGGAATGATTCTATCTTGCTTTTTTCCAAAACCTTGTACGAAATATATATCCTCCACGGTTATTTACATATTTAAAATTCGTTTACATAATCCTTACCGATTTGTACCTAAATGTCGTACAGATGAAGACATTGTGAAGTATATAAAACTTTTCCCAAGAAACTCTTCAACCATCGATACAAAAACAGTGCACAACGAACAATCTCTGACAATTGCACATAACTGTAAAAGTACTAGAAGGCAACAATTTAAACAAAAGATATTGACATGGCGGTAGAGACACAACTGTTGACGCAGGCGAAGAGAAAGTTAGTACTTGCTCAAGCAATCATTTGATATTTACTGAAGACCTGATGTAATAAAGTTTATTTTATACCGCAAAGATTTAGTAATTTTAATACGTCAGGCATAAACTTTAAGGGACATGATTTTCCCATGATTTGACTCTTGACCCAAGAATAGAGATTATTTTATGGCTCACAACTTGATTGTTTATTGATCTCGAAAGATTCTCAAAAAACTACTTGCAAATAAATTGTCCAGACTATATATAACAATTGACGTAAACAACGTGACAGTAATATATGCATAAAATATATTATAAACCTACTAAACAGCTGGAGACCATTACAATGCAACAATATTTTATTAGTACATGTCTTCGATTATATTTGCTTTATTTACCGATAATAGAATAAATCGACGCGGCTCCAACGGTGCCCCCTCTCTAGAAATACCGAGTGGAATTTTGTCCCTCTTGCTGACGATCACGGATTGTACACCAAATCCAATAGGATTGTTCTTATCGTTCAGCTTCAAACGATTACGACGCTTTACCCCATGGAATCATTGCACATATTTCACGCCGCGAATAGCGCAAACAAACGATTTCTGCTAACGATTATATTGGCGCAGTGGCACGCCCACACATGTGTTCACATAATCACTTTACTAAGCTAGTTCCCATTATTTGACACTAATGTAAATTAGAAATTCCTCAAATTGCCCACAGTCATCGACAATGTCACATAATTGAGTCTATGAAGAGATTAAGGCGTTTGTTTGTTTACACGTCTTATATGTTGAGATTTGATGTCGCAGCTATAGAGTTCGTTCAAAAAGGCACTATAATATTTATGCTAGATTATTTTATTACGTTTAATTAAACTTTTAAATGAAATCTCATTAATGATTTCGGACAATATTACACAAAAGTGACGTATTTACTGTTTCACTAGTTGGGCAGGATCGCATATCGCTTATAACTGATAAACACCACATTTGTAAGAAACTTTTGGCACATCACATCCTGGTGCATTGACGGTTTTTCTAGAGCAGTTTACATTGTTTTACGTCGCAAAATATAATTGTGCCTTGTGCGTTGTTTATCGTGCTACGGTGAATGCTCGCGCAGCCTTCCCTTTCGAACGCAAATCGCACACGCACCTCGCGCACAAACAACTGACAAAGAGCCACTGCAAGTCCGTCCGCTTTTGTGGTGAGGCAATCACGAAGAGAGCGGGCCGCGAGTGAATAATCAACTTGTTTTTTCGACGATACCGTCGTTTGAATGTTCACACACTGAGTATACAGCGTTGTTCGTGTCGGTCACGCAGATACCGTGATCAGCGTTCAATTTGCGTCAGTAGCAGCCGCCGGAATAACGATGAACATACTCCCCACCCGCAATCCACCATATTCGACGCCATTATTTATTTAATTTGTAAATTCCGATAAAACCAACTGAGCTCCGTGGAAATGTTAATAAATTTAAAGTTAACTCAACATGCAGTGCACTCTAACGGATGCTAGCTAAATGCTAGTCAATGTAATATATGTTGCTTAGGTTGCCTAAGTAAACATGTATTGACAATTGAAATGACCTTTTATTGACAATCATCAAGAACAGTTGGTTCGTGTTTTTAGTTGGGTGCAGAGCTGGAAGAATTAAAATAATAATGCATTTCTAATACTTATTCAGCGTTGTCTATAACTATCGTGCATCATGACAGGTCGTGCTTCGAAGTACACCACACAGACAGTGCGTATTGAGACGGAAATCGAGAAGAATCGGGAAGAAGGCAACTGGACAAAAGTTATAGAGCTTGCAACTTCTTTAAAAGAAAAATCTACTGAATTTGGTAAATATGTTATTTGACTTAATATTTAATAAAAGTAATGTTAAATGTAAACATATTTTATCCTGGTTTAATATTTTTTTTAATATGAAGCTCGAAAAGTATCCTTGCAAGATGACCATATTATTCCAGAGTATTTAGCTGAATTTCTTATTGGTGAAGGAAGGTTGGAGTCATACCTTGAAGACAATCCTCCTGTAGATGCCAATATAAACAGGGCCAAGTTGGGTTTAATTGAAGCCAAGAGATATCTGCAGCAAGCTTCAAATGAGAATGGGAAACGTGCAGGAGTAGCATTGGATGCATATTTGTTGCTTGGGAAATTGCATTATGCTTGTGGAGGATATGCAGATGGAATTAAAAGCTTTAAATTGGCAGAATTACATACACTACCACAGAAAAAGTTACCTTTGTAAGTAGATTTCAATAAATTGAAATTAATTATGAATATAATGGATTATTTTGTAGGAGAAGCCTTAAAATGGTTGCTGAGTCCTATGCTATTAAAGGATTGTGTCTTCAGAAAGATAGTTCCGCCAATACAAAATACAAGAAAGCTGAAAAGGAAGAAGAGATAGCAAAATGTTTTGCAATAGCTTCAGACTTAGCTTTACTTTACATGCAAGAATTGGATAAGCAACAAACGTCTTCTTTTGCCAATACAGGAACACTTGGTACTTCCGGTACCTACAGTCCACAACCTCCCATAATGAATAAAACATTAAATCCTTGCTTGGAAGTCGCTTTATTGCAAGCACCAACGACGTTGATAGCCCAAGGAAAGTACAAAGACGCGGTGGAGAGATATCGTCAGAGTTTAAGTGCACAAGAAAGTCAGGGATGTGCCAACGTTAGGTTGAAGATGTTATGTCAATTTGCTGAGTTTCTGATGCATGGGCAATCATCTCAAGGACAAGGGTATGAATTGCCTGTGAGTGTACCATCTACAAATGCTTGGAAGCCTAAGTTTTATAATGGAATGAATCAGGTAAGTAACTGGCTTGTATTTGTTGACAGAAATTTGCTGCAAATTTGTTTTCAGTTTAATCCTAAAGTTGATTGCGAAGAAGTGATATTATTGCTGCTTGTTGCCGAGGCCATGGCGGTGCGATCTGCAGTTTTGTCTCAGTCTCCAGACTTCAAGGACATTCGGCTTGCTGCGTACCAGGATGCAGCCGCAGTGTATGATTTGCTAGCGTTAGCAGCAGTGAGATGGGGACAGGTTTCCTTACTACAAGAGGTATACATTATCCCCGATTTATCACATCAAAATATTACTCATTCTGTTGTTTCAGTCACTGGAACGTGCAATGAAATTCTCATTTAATGAACCACATTTGTGGCGCCAACATGCGCTCTGTCTTATTTCATGTGGTAGATACGACCATGCTCTGGTAGTGCTCAAGGAAGTCATCAAATTGGAACCCAACGTTGCAACTAATTGTCTTCTTGCTGCTAAAATCAGCTTTGAAAATTTAAACCAGTATGCTAGAGGCACAGAATTCAGTGTACAAGCAAAGGATATAGAACATAAGCATTCTACTGGATTATTGGGAAGGTGCCATATGTTTATGGGAATTGGCTACCATTTGCAAGCGAGGAACCTTATGCTGAAACAAGAACGCGTTGATTTAAATAATTTAGCTTTGGAGAATTTTGCAATGGCTGCGGATTTGGAACCTAATGATCATCTTTGCAAGTACTACATGGGATTACAACTAGCTGTGACCGGGAAAATTCCTGAAGCGCTGGCAAATGTTAGCACTGCTTTAACACTGCAACCAGAAAACTCATCATCACTGCATTTATTAGGCTTGCTACTTTCTGCGAGTGGCGAACATGAAGAAGCACTTCAAATTATTGAAGCAGCCATTGAAGAGTATCCCGATAGTTTGAATTTAATGTATGTTAAAGCCCATCTTGAATTGCATGAAAAAGGCGGCGCGAAGGCATTGATCACGGCGAAGAACATGTTGGAACTGTGGAAGACTCTCTATGAAGGAGCGTCTTCAGATGTCCCTGAATGTGATAGAAAATCAGATACTCGATCCGTGTTTCAACTGTATACATCAGAGATGTCTGACAAAGATTCATCATCATTGCAGGCGCAGCCTTTAGCTGCCTCTATTGCAGCGTCACGGGTAGAACAAGCGTTAAGTGAAGTTGCATCATCTGTTTCTTCTTTTAATCCTAGACCGGGTCCACAAAGGGCGTATTTGCTGTTGTTGGAGGTGTGGTTACTTTTAGCTGAAATTTACTTGTGTATTGATCAACCAGATGATGTCCTCAAATGCATTCAGGAAGCGAGTCAGATATTTTCACTTTCTCATCACATTCTACACATGAGGGGATTGTTGCATATGTACAACAAGCAGTGGTCGGAAGCGAAACTGTGCTTTCAAAATGCCGTGGCGATCAATCCGCAGCATGTCAAGTCATTACAGCAACTGGGGTTGGTCTATCACTATTTAGGATTGCAAGGATTGGCAGAGACTACATTGAGAGAAGCAGCAAAAGTAGATCCGAGTAATCACTATACGTGGTAAGTTTCTTTTATATTAAATTAATTCTTTACATCCCATATTTTCTTTTAATAAATTTCAAGGATGTGCCAGTTATTTGCTGTAATAGTTTCTCAAGTTTGATTTACCAAAAGTGTGAAATATAATTATATTTTCAACTAAATTCTATCAAGAAGTAATTTCCTTCTTAGTCCATTTCGCAATTGGGCTTCAAGGACACCTTCATGCTAAGTTTAATTCATCAATGTCCTAGCTTCGGACGCATTGGACTCACATTCAAGCGTTCGCACACACAGCTTTACATATCTTTTAATTAAATTCGTTTTTATTTTTGCAGGTACAACCTTGGCAAGGTATTGGAGTCACTAGGCGAGTACAAAACAGCAAGTTCGTCGATGGCGACAGCGCTCACCGTGGAGACGACAAGTCCGATTCTCCCATTTACTTCAGTGCCATTGTCTTTTGACTAGTCGCTTCAGTAATTTGTTCATTTACCTTTGAAACTGTTTGATGGCGTGCCGTGTTTGAAACAAAAAGATGTCAAGTCACGACGGGGCGACAACTATCACGAAGTAAGGCTCATAGCAATACAGTTGGTCTGATGTTTGGAGCGAAGTGAGTTGCGTGGCTTAATCAGAAAATATTGAGTGTTTATTATTAATGCTTTAGTTGTGGTTTGTATTATTTTTTGTTAAGTTTGGAAGGGACACGTGAGGTAATGTAAATCGACGTAAATATTTTACTAGCTTTGTTTAGAGGTTTTGTATATAATTGTTGATTAGAGTATATATATATTATTTAAATTTTGCTTTATGATAGTGGTTGTCCAATTAATATTAAAATTGGAATTGCCCAGAAGAAAGAAATGGTGAGGGGGTAATGGGAGAGGAAACACACGAGATTAAAACAATGTATATCAATAAACATGCTTTTCATCATATTAACTAATGTAATTAAACGAAAAGTAAATTATTCTATAAACCATTATTGTGGGTGTATTTTCTTTCAGATATTTTTAATATTGATTGATTTATAATTAGTTGAAACATTTCATACTTGAGCACATTCGCATATTTTGGAAATACACGCATTGCGTCGCAATAATTTCGATTCTATCAATAATTTGTTGGCACTAAAATCTGTTGCCATTAATGTTGTAATTTTAGTATTTTCGCGTATTATCAGTTTTACGTCGAGTGTGTTTCATGATATTAAACTTTTGATGTTTCAGTTTGATGATTAATTTCTGAGTGCAAATGGGAAAGTTGGAAAATATCGATGTTATTAGTAAAGTATAAAATTAATAAATATTAAATTTTCGTTATGACTGGACGTTGCAGGAGGTTATAAAAATGCAGAAAATATAAACCGTAGAATTATAATGGAATGGTATTGTCATATTGTGTTAAACTGTTGAATATGTAAATAAATATGAAAAGTGATAACTCTGTTCACAAAACCCAACTCCAACTTGATATCATGTTCAAGGTGATGACAAATCATTCGTGCCCGAATAGAGTTCATATAAAAATGTATAAAGCGCACGACATGCGTACCCCATAAAATGTAATAATAATCTTATTTGTATGTTTTTGTGCGGTGTGCACTAGGTATGATGTCGATATTGGGGTTGAAAACGATGAGATGTATTGAGATTGCCATTTCTTCGATATTGCGATGTCACTAGCGGTGACGAATGTCGGATAGGGCAGGATGAACACGTTGTTGATTGCAGAATGTTGCGAAACACGGCAGCGTATGCCCTGAAATAGATAGGCATAGGGCACCAAAACGCAGTGTAGAAAGTCGTTTAATAATCATTTACCTGTCGGTACAAAGCGTGCAGGTGGTACGAAAGTAATTCAACATCGTCTAACGGTTGTGACGTTTATTGAGGGCTTGAAATAGTTGGGAAAATATAGTCCAAGGGTAAATAGAGTTGAAATTTATTCAGAAAGCTTCTGTGAACATGACATTTCATACCATTGTATTAACATGGAAATCATTGAATCATATAATGTTTGTATTATTAGTTTAACTCTTAATATTTCGTAGTTTCTGTTAAATTCAAATTAGCTTAAACTTCTCCGTTAATTCATAGATTACCAAGTAATTGAAAGTCAACGTAGTGTTAACATGCTCGAATATTTTCTCTTTCACCGCACGTAATAAATTCCCCACCGATAAGGCCTCACAAAGTCGAAATTAATGCCACGAAAGCCCGTCTAGTCTTGCACACCCCAGTGATGATAATCACGTTATACCATTACAACCGACCACCGGTGGTGGTAAAGATAAGAGTTTCACATCTTATCTATATCTACTCTGCTCGACTACTTATAGGCAGAACGTCAAGAACACATATAAAGTATAAATATTTCGTCCCAGTGTGGGACGTGCAATCTTGATTCTCGCTTTTGCGGCACCTGGCCCACGATTGTGGCTGCGACGGCCTTTACCTACATTTTGCTAGGCGCCGGGCAATCGATAAGCCAACCCCGCCGACCCGGGAAGTTACACTTACAGTCGCATGAAGCAGGAATGAACGCAGAGGATATTGCAATAGGAAGAGGAAAGGTTGAGCTGTATGGCAATAGGGATGGGTTGATGGAGTTACTCTGGTGGATGTGAAAGAATTAGCTACCAACAGCTAATATTGCAACGTCTGCAAATACGACAGACGCATTGCCAGAATCAGGTAAAGAACGTAGTATAATTTGCAATGTTATTAGTTTAGTAAGATAGCTGCCAAAAGAAAAAAAACATTGCAACTTTATTTGTAAACTTACTTTTTAATTAGCAATACTCCTACAACGTGCTTTAATGTTTTTTAAATTGAAATCAAATATAATAAAATTAGAAAAATCAGATATCTTTTATCCAACTTACCCATTCACAAATTGCTGTGTTTGAGCAAAAAGACAAATAAACCAAATTTAAGCTTATTCAAATTTTCAGAAGTGGGAATATCAGAACTGAATTTAGGGTTGCCGGATTACCATTTAGATTAATAAATTCTATGTTTACGTAAGATTAAATATAAAAATTAACAATTAGTTTTATTAGCTATTTTATGTTTACATGAAATAATTAGCCTTATTTAAGATAGTCGTTTTGGTAAAAATGATGAGTCGGAAAAACCTATTTATGACCAGTATATCTTTAAGTTTTCAGCTTTTACAACCCCCGCTCAGATTACAACATCCTAATAATATACGGGGTGAAAATGCCATTGAATAAAAATAGATTTATAGATTCTTACCTTTACAAAAATTACCATCTTAAATAAAATTGCTGTATTTATTTAGTATCTAATTTTATTTCTCAAAATATTCAAACATACTATCTAAAAATATATCATATTAATTGCTAAGCTTTTTCAAGTTTTATTTATTTATTTAAGAAACAACCAGTGTTGGTTTATTATTCCGGATCATCTTAGAGTTACTCTGGAAGTTATTTCAAATATACTGAGGTAAAATGTATTAAAGTAAGAGTTACCTTAAATCGAAGATATTATAATAAGAATTCTAAGATTTAGAAAATAACTAAACACACTTTTGCATCTTTGAAAACTCATAAACTCATTGAATGTTTGCTTATTGCTGTAGAATAAACAATAAGTATATTTGTATTTTGTAATTTTTCCGATGATGCGAATTTTCATGCAGCATCTTGCAGATATGAAAAGTATAATTAAATATTATCGTATTATGTTTAACATTGGACTAGAAAAAGTGTTGTTAAATATTCTACTCATAAGAGAAAAAACAGGGATATAAAAGTGTATTGGAATTTAAATATGATATAACAGATATTACCCGCTAACATTAATACAAAGAAATGATATAACTAAGTATACCTGAACCAGAAACAGAGGACTAGCATTAGGTAGACGGTGGTTCTAGATCTCCGTCTTCGTAGTTTTCTCAGATATGGGTTTTTCTCGGTTTATCGTAGGTAAATGTTGAAACAGATGTGAATCCTGATTTAATCAACTTTCTACTAACTCACCCTGCATTTTTCTTCAAGGTGTAGGATCGGATAAAGCCGTTTTTTACACTTGAATCACAATTACTTTTTATAGAAAAAAAAAATCTTAATTCTCGTGTACATTCTTGGTGTCGTTAAAGTTGTTTGTCGCCTCGATATATTTCTAATACAACACCTCACATAATACCATCAGTACATGCGAGTTCATCCATAAAATTCAATATTGATAATCATCGGCCCGGCGAGCAATGACGACGGCGACGTCTATTCATCGCCGCATTAATAAAACAGGCCCAGCGTCGCACAGCGTCGTACAGGGTGCATACAGGGTACAGAATCACACATACTGCACCCTTTCATCACACTGCTACAGAAGCAAATTTATAACTTCATTTCTAGAGTGACTATTCTAGAATATGAAGTGTAATGAGAAATGATGCAAGGTGAGATAAGCTTGATGAACATTTAGGAATAAGATTGCTCGAAGACGGTTCAAGGCTTTGACAACCGGCGAATTATTCAAGCAGAGCTGTGGTTGAACTTATGGTGCGAAATGTAAAATTAAAGTTTTTTGAGTGAATGTAGTGAGAGTAGATGAAGTTGAAACTTTTAAATTATATTCGACTTAAGCTCTAAGAAAAAACAGTGAAATGAAGATATGACTAGCATCAGTACGACGCACTAAATTGTTCTTTATGATTATTATTGGAACTTGGTAGCATTGTAGTACCGTACTATTAATTTATCTTTTAAAATGGGTTTAATTAATTAGTATTTGTACTTTGCTTTCATAACTGTCTCATAAACAAACTCGTACATTGAATGTAACGTACGTTTCGTAAAAAAATTTCGCCTTGCGCCGGCAGCACTGAGTCAGATTACTTGGCTTGTCGCCGGGCGTTCTTATCGCTAGTTCTTATGATTTCTCTACTCTGTTCCTTTCCTTTCCTCAAACTTGGAAAAAACACATTCGTAAATAAAAACAAACTTTGATTGTTTTATATAGTTGTTTATTTGCATTTGCTTTGGTATTCAATATTTTTCTTTTATATGATATAAAACAAATAAGTCTACACGATGCAACGCAACTCCACAAACTTTACACATTAAATTTGTTACTCTCCTTTTATTGTTTTTAGAACATACGTAGCACAGTCTTCTTTTCCGTTTATTTGTTTTGGATATATGTATCAATTGATGTTGGTTTATGTGACAGGTTTTTGCGCGCAACACCAGTGCGGTGTCGCCGGCAGTTTGCCAAATTTTTCGCGCACCACGTGATACGCCGGTACGCAAAGTGTCAAATTAAGAATCATACCAGTTATAAAACAGTACTCTACATTGCAATAAGAGTTCAAAACGTTGCTTTTATCCAAATTAAAAATGCATTGAATATTAATAAAAATTCAATACTGTTTTAGCAATTAACATTCATATATTCAGTAAATAAATTCAGTCTTGCCTAAATTGTTTAAAACACTATTTCCTACAAATAAAGTAATTAACGTCTTTGCAAATAAGCTTTATTATTATAAGTGATTATAAGTGAAACTGTGAGGAAAATTACACTATAAGATATGAAACTTCTAATTGCAGCTAATACAATAATATCATTCTCTTAATTTAATATTCAAGGCGACGCAATAGTAAAGACTCACTTAATTTTTAAAGAAATTGTGTTTTTTTATCCAAAATGAATGTTGACTTTCTGATATCTTCAGATCCATTACGAGAACGACAGCAAAACTAAGTACATACCTTCTATACTTAACCTGATAACATATCTAGAATCCGCTAGTTCTGAGAAATTTTCTACACAAAACAAATACTCCCTCAAAACTCAAGAGGCTCAACAAAAAATTCAGCATAGTGTTATAGAGTCATAAATAGAATGAAATACTTTGTTGCTTTAGAGCCTCACACAAATGTGAATCAGGCATTAAAATGTTTATTCAGAACCTTGAATAAACAATTCATTATTTGTTTGTTGCTTTTAGTGATTCTAGAAATCAATGCATTACGGTATAACTTGGTTACTGCTTTCTCTATTCACCACTGTAAGTTTATGCAGACTAGCTCGCTGGCTTGAGCGAGATGTTGTAAGGACGAGTAAGAAGTCCGGGCGCCACTCTGCTAGTTATCTAGAGAAATCAAAGCCTGGAACTCAGTCGATTCGTCCTTGTTCGGATGAAATTAGTATAAAGTGTGAGTTCACCTCCCACACGCCTGGTGGCCCAGTGCAACCCGGGACAACGCGAATGCTTGCTTGACGGCTAAATTGCGAACAGCGGTAGGAGTTGAATCGTGGGAGACAAATCATATTAGTAATTTAGTCGTGTGAACAAGGCAACCCATTCTTTATCGTTTATGTTCTTGTATGTTTTACAATTTTTTTCATCCGGTCCAAATACAGATAACAACAACTCACATAATTAAGCACATCTTTCGTTTTATATAAAAAAATTAATTACTTCTTAAATAGTTTCAGTTGTTGCTTCATACATATACCGTATTATTGATCTTGATATCAAATGTCTTGATTCAAACAACAATCGGTAATAGTAAATATATCTGAATCTGTTTGATCATGCTGCGCCAGTTTCATTATCTTTGTTCTATAACTTGTTTGTGCACAACTGATAGCGTGTGCGCATGTGTCGAAAGTTCGGCATTTGCAATCGATTCGAATTAATAAAGTGATTTACGGTTTCGTGTATTATCGTAATGTTCACATTGAATCCTATAAAACATATCAGAAATGATAAACAAAATAAATGAAAAGAAGAAGCTCCGAGAATATTGTAATACTTGTCTTATTTATTTAGTAGATGCACAACATTTATAAACAATTCAATCTAAGTTTGGTTGATAAAACACTAGCTTCTATATGTCAATAAAGTATAATTTTTTGATTAATGTCTCTGAATAATTTACGCAAATAATTAATTTACTCTTAAATCTACTGTAGAAAAGTTAGTTCTATTATGGAACATTTAAGAAATAGGTTGAGTACTATAACAGTTAAAATTTTCCTATTTTTAATGTAAGCATCTTGAATTTTACGAGGTAATTTGTACAAAACAATTATTTTTTGTGTTGGATGATTTAATTAGAAATATGATAAATATGTATCTGAAGTAGTATTTGCGTAATAAAGATGTGCAGATTCCTTTTCACATCCAACCTATAGAACAGTCTCTTCTATGATGGCAACAGAAGTCAAAAACTGCTGCCGCCAGCCTGTGTTATTCACGCATTGCGGTTCTTGTTGACAGTTTGTTTCCTTTAATAGAGCGATTCAACATTACTGGAGGCGGCATGTTGTATTCATTGCGATGTGACAGAATGCGAGTGGGAAGTTGAATTTGTGATTCCACTTGTTGAATTTGTCTTCTTATACAAAGAAATCACAAAGTCTTAAAGTAACAACTTGTGCCTTGTTCCAAACACATCAATTTGTCAAAAGCTGTAGAGTGCTTTTTCGTTGTTTTGCTTTAAATTGGCTACTTTATAAATAAATTTGTCTAGAAAATGTTTTCGAGCTTGACTGCATTTATTCTACGATAAATGCATGCCGTGTTGCTTATGGACATATTTACTCACAAGAGCCACTATGTTCTGCACGCCTCTGTGTTATATCTGCATTGTGACGTCGCGACGCCGCCGCTGTTGGCGACGTCGATTACCCGGACGTGCGCAGCGTGCAAGGCATGCGTCGCTGGTCCGCAACCGCCGCCTCGTGACGTTGAAAGTCTTCCAAGGATAACGAGCTAATGGGTGTACGACGCACGTACGCGCCACCAAATTGAATCACCAGGCTAATATATTTACTTTCTGCAAGGATCTACAATTATTACATTACGTCACTTTAAGGTTTTATCGTCTTATATGTCTCATATATTAAATCCGTCAGGTATGAATTAATATACTTATTTTTGTTTGTGTGTTTGTTAACATGAATCAACAATAACGAAGCAGTAAAGCTAAAAGGAAATGTAAAGTAATAACTGAATGAAGAATGGCAGCTCAGCACGTACCTGCCGCCAGCGACACACGGGGGCAAGGACGCCGCGAGGTTGTAAACGGAAAGAGCAGAAAACGCGAATCGCGCAGCAAACATAAAGCACGCAAGGTACTTCCTAATATCATAACGTGTACGGCATTATGCCCCCAGTAGCAGAGCGGGGGTGACGCGGGATTAATTCCAGAAACACGTGCACCTGTGAACTTGGCTATTTTCAGACTTTGTATGAACTTATTTTCACAGCGCTGACTGCCGTGGACAGCTTAACGCGCCGCGAAAAACAAATCATAAATATTAGACAAACAGGATAAACTCTTCCGTAGCGCAGTCGGTAAGCCGTCTGACTGTAGCAGTGACAGCGAGGTAGGTGCATATTTGAGGGACATGGATTCAAATCCTGCTGGTGGTTTATTCAACATAATATATACTCTCATAGAATTCAGTCCCAATAACTGTTAATAATCCTGGTAGTTGATGCAGTATAATAGAGTGGAGGTCAAGCAGTACGGTCTTGGCATCCGGCATGGTTGCAGTACACTCAACAAATACCAACTTCAACACACATGCTCAATACATATAACCAAACGTGCTTTACATACAAGAAATAAAGTATTGCTCTACAGTTTACTGGTATTAATATTTGAATTAAATATCTATATTACTATAGATAATATGTATAGCTATAATCATATATGATCACATTTAATGTAATAAAAGTGAAGTATGCGAATCATGCAACTGCGCAATTTTCGCAAATTCTGCGTTAGTGAGAGGATGCGTACCAGCGTCAAATGTGCGTTGAACTTGAATGAGGCAAATCTGGGTCAATGTTTAATGTGTACGCGAGGCGGCCTCGGAGGCCGCAGCACCCTGGTAGGCTGCGGCACAGCCTAGAGCAATCCTACGGCTCCCTGGGCAGAGCGAAAGGGTCAAGTTTCAATTTTCGTTACACGACTCTTAACAAACGATTTACATTATTGAGAATTGAAATAATAACAAACTTGTGCCTAATCAATATGGTGGGAGTTCGTTGAAGTTATTAGCCATTTAGGTGATAACGAATTAAATTGATGTGAAAAGTATCGAATATTAGTCATTCTATATAACACTGGTTTCTCAGTGATTTAGTAGTAATTTCTAAAATAAACTCGCTAACTAATAAACTAATAGAGTATGATGTATATATAAACTAGTAATAAATTACTAGAATATTTTGAAAACGTTATAATAATATATTTTGTACATATACAATCGCGCAATACAATCATACATATACAAGGCAATCGATCAACGGTCCTTCAGTCATAGAAAAACAATAATTAATAAAATCATTCCTTATAAAATAGCAACAAAATAGAATGAAAACAATAATATTTATAATAATATGGTTTCCTTCAATCCGGTAGAAGTTTCCGAATGTGTGAAATTAGCAGTTCTTGAGGACTTGAGAAAGTGTAGAAATTGAATTTGTGATTCCACTTGTTGAATTTGTCTTCTTATACAAAGAAATCACAAAGTCTTAAAGTAACATGGTTGCTGTACACTCCAAAATAAATATAAACAAAGTAACGAATATTATTCAAATGAATTAACTTAAATTATTTTAAAAATAATTTACATTATTATTCATCAGTAGCAATCAACAAAATGTTTTATAAAAACTTGAAAAAAAAACATAAGCTACTGGCGCAGGATACGCATCCTTTTAAGCCGCAGCAAACCCCATCAGTAGCAGTCGTGTTCCGTCCGGATGTCGCATGTATAGCTGACGGGGAAGCCGTAAAAGATCATCACTGCAAAGCACACGCTGGCACTTCCTACGCTTCCTGCTGTTGAGCCTTTTTGCCTTACACCTTTCAAACCAGTCTACTTTGTAAAGGGTGCTTTGTGCTAGGGCGTTGTTAACGCCAACAACTCAAACATAACCAGGCTCAGGTTTAATCTTGTTAGCAATAATAGATGATTGCATTGAATCACATTGAGGGCTGGTCTTGTAACCTATTTTCTTGGAGCAAGAACAAATAATAAATAATGAGATACTTGTATGATTCTGTTCAAATGTTATGAAAAGAGAACTAAAACTTTCCCTCCATTCTAAACTATACAAACATTTTTATCCTTTGAGGATTATTACAAAGTACACACTTTCTGTATGAATTTTATCGGAAGAATTTTGGCCTTTCTTGTAGTCTGACTAAAACACCCAAAAATCTCTGGAGTTCCGGTATGCCATAGAACCTTATCGATAGAGACAAACTGTTGCGCGGGAGACGCGGCAAAATTATTCAAATAACTACGGCCTACCAAGGCCGCCTCAACTAAGAGGATTTTAAGAAGATTTTGGAGAAATTAGATAGGAATTAGATTAGATGATGTTTTTATAAAATACTTTATTGAGAACTGGGATCTGGATACGAACCGATTGAGGCGACTGAGAGACTTGAATCAGACTGATAAATGACTGATTGAGAGCTGATAGAGAACTGATGAATGACTCGTTAATATTTTCCTCGGCCTGGACGTTACCTATGCGCGGCACACTAGATCGCTT
Organism: Diploeciton nevermanni; assembly: GCA_027575565.1. Classification (NCBI taxonomy): domain Eukaryota; kingdom Metazoa; phylum Arthropoda; class Insecta; order Coleoptera; family Staphylinidae; genus Diploeciton; species Diploeciton nevermanni. The sequence goes on from JAODIE010002774.1 coordinate 149,921, forward strand.
CTATAAAACAAAGTACAAGCGGTAACGCCCAGGCGCTCTAGACCGATTGCAATCGGTAACACAAACTAATCTGATTAATGAAATTGGGTTGCAAATAATAATAATCATCTCATAAATCATATTCTTTTATCAAATACCCAATAAAATATAAGGCCCAATATTGGTGCTTCTATATAGTTAGATGCAGGTGGCTAATGAATATTGCCTAGAATGGTTTATGAAGTAGTTTGTTTCGGTTTACACCTATATCTCCGCATGGCCTACGTATTATTCTTGATGACAACCACCCAGTCTTCCGCAGCCTAGCAACTATAGTTCATAGGCCGTTACAATTCCCAGGCGTGTTTCTTTGTGTTTCCAACGCAGTATTCAGCCAGCTCTGAAACAAAAGATGGGCAAAGCATACGACCAATATTTGGGGATGCGCATCACATTCGCGCACGACTAGTGCGAGGACATTACGGGCCGCAAATATTTGCACCCGAGGTACAAATATATTGGCTTGTTCCAATATTCTCAACTCTATGAACAGATATGGATAGAAGGCAGAATTCGGTTTGGAATTTAGTGCGAAAACCGCCAAACCATTGTTGCCGATAATAAGCAATAATAAGTACTAATAAGCAACTGTTTAATACGAACGTGCATGACGCAAATAACGGGCAGGTCGTTGCGATGCATCGCAAATAATAATAAAAGGTGAGGTGGCGGGGTAAATATGCTTCTCGTCGGCATAATGGGTTGGAGAAGAAAGTAAACTACTGTGGAGCATGGAAAATTGAAAGCAAAACGTTGAATACAAAATGTGCTTGAATTATTTCGAATTGAAATATAGGCAACAATAAATAACTTAATAACATGGTTAATTTTATTTATTTGACCACAGAAATAGTTTATCCTGACGTGATTTTTTGTCCCGCGCATAAATGCAATTCAATTAGCGACATTCCAATAACATTTTGTTGAAGTTTGGCAAAATTTGAATTCTATATTTTACTAAGATTATATCCAACTACATTTAGCAATAACTCTTTACCCAAATCTTTATTTAAAATTATTGGTCACAGGTACAAGGTGTGTAAATGGTTGCCTACAAACAATATCCATCCAATTCAATCCAACTTTTAAATAATTTTAAGATAACCGCCAATATTATCAATATTTATCCATTACTCCGGCTGTTTCGTTTGCATTTTTTGGCGAATGGCGGCACTACACTGGTAGTAATGCCATATTTGGCGAATTTATTAACCTTGGCGGGTGCGGCCTCCGCGCCACGGCATTGCACATGTTGCGGATACTCCTGTGCGGCAAAAGAACGCGCACCGCGGATCTGCCGCTGCCCGCTGCTCGATCGACGCCGTGGTGCAGAATGGCGTGCTTTGCCGCGCTAAAACGCGACAAAACGAATTTTCCCGCTTGACGCATTGCAGGTACGCGCGGGCCAATCGGCGAGCGGCATTGGCTGCTAAAGCACGCGGCGGCCGGCGCGGTAAACATGCCGCGCCCGTCCTGCTGCGACAGCCGTCCCCACCATAATCGCAGCAGGCTAAGAGGACAACGCCGCAGCGTTCAAAAACAAGTACTTTCGATTAATTTAAAAACTAACTATTTTAGATCAAGAAGAAATCATTTTAAATTGCTATTTTCTCTACTCAAGTAACTTGCAGTCATGTTTTTCAAGCTCAAACAATTATTGAGCAGATATTTTGTACGCATTTTTGCATTTTAGAGAGTGGCGTAGGAATTCTACTCGGTTATGTTGTCACGGCACGGTATACGCACTGCGCAGTCCATCCGAGAACGTAGCGCTGCGAAATTCTTGGAACCGAGTATTGTACGTGCTCGTTTCCACCAGTATGTCATCGCACTTTCACCCATTGAGATTGTGACTTGGAGCTCGAATTTAGCGCCATAACGAAGTATCACGACCTTATCCGATCTGCGTAGCGTTGCGGCTGTCAAGAACGACGCGATTCGATTCTCGCCAGTCGGTCAGTTGTTGTCTAGTCGCCGTCGCAGCCGCAGCTGTCGGAATATTGTCGTCAGTCGCTATTATCCAAGTCACTTTTGCAAAAAGTCGTTGCATTGCCGGTGACAACGCAGAGCCAACGCGCTACGTACGCTCTGTGAAGTTCATTGGGATTACAAAAGACGCGGAGGACGCCGTAGTTCCAGGAAGAACGGTACATTCGTACAACCCGCGCACACTCATCCAGTTTAAAACCAGAAGCCGGAGACGTCCCGTATTAAATCCTAATTAATCTCAATGGTGAGCGAATCTTTGCATTCATCGATGGTAGCGAGAGGCATAGTAATAATCAGTGCGGTCGATAGGACACGTATTTTCGAGCTTGACCGCGTATTATTCACGGAAAACGGTCTTCTTTCGGTTGTGTACAAAATAACCAAGCTTTTGATTCACCGGGCGGTATAAACGAAACGACAGCAATCGTAAAGATTCTTCTGCAAGGTCAACCTCACACCGGTTGTTATATTTATTCGCCAAATTCATTTTAGAATGCCGAATATATTAGGAACATTGTACTACTCATTCTTATAATGGGAGTTAGTTTTCGATGTTGAGCTGTAATCCTGCTAGCCGCATACCGCATACATATTTTTACCGCAATGCGGTATCTCGTACGCAGCGCGGCGTTCCATGCTTTTTGTGTACACATATACCTTCCGCGCACCGTTGCTCACCTACAGTTACAGTACAAGTTGATGCAAATTCCGTACACAATCTAGAAGCCATAGAAAAATATTCGACGCACGACATGAAATTTCACCTTAAAGCAAAAAATCAATAGATGAGGCAACAAAGCGTTTGATGGACTTCTGCAGGCTTGCAGATGTGCCAGTGGGCTAAATGTATCTATTAAATACCTCCTGCATAGAAATATAGGTGCTTTGAATATGCTAACGAATATGGACGAAAATAGGTTGACGTCCGTGGCTGAGGAGTAAAAAAATGGCCTAATTAGAGCGAAGCATAGCGCGCATTGTTCTTTTCTTCAGGTGGCATTCATTCTAATAGGTTCGTTCACGTCGCAGCACATCCGTAGAAATTTTACGTTTGCTCCTGCCAGCGTCAACCAACCCAGGTTGTGTACACCGTACGTGTATTGTATTATTGATCTGTTGCTGTGTTGCTTTTTCGTCGCCCGCCTTGTGCGACACGGGCAACGGGTGTGTAACCCATCTCTGTATTGTAGATAACGCGCCGCTCCCAACGATAAAAGTTTATTTACAAATAAATCGATCCACTGAAATTACAAGTAACCGTGGTTTTAGCACCGCGTATAATTGTGCGTTAATTGTTATTGTAATCGGCGTTATTAAATGTAAATTAATGAATTATTTGGTTGTAGGCTGATCAACTGACTGAGGAACAAATTGCCGAATTCAAGGAAGCGTTCTCGCTTTTTGACAAGGACGGCGATGGCACCATCACCACGAAAGAATTGGGAACTGTGATGCGGTCGCTAGGTCAGAACCCTACGGAAGCCGAGCTTCAAGACATGATCAACGAGGTCGACGCTGACGGTATTTATTTCTCTCACAATATATTATTTATGCTAGGAGCTAGTGCATTATAATTGTACTAAAATTAGGGTGTTGGCACATCGTTAAAAATATCAAACTGGAATTTTTGAGTGGTTGCGCTTATCAGTCTTTTGGCGTTTGATTACGTTTTCAGTAGTTGATAACAAGTGCTACGAAAAGTATCGCAATCTGGCACGACCTACATTATGAAAGTTTCAATAATTGCGATTTTCGCTAATAGCACGCATTTTGTGGCAATTCGATATTAATAGCTCCTTTCATAACATAATTTCATTGCTTGCGTACGTGTTGTCCAAGGAATCGAAGCATTTCCACCATTAGAGAGAAATTATGCGAACCAAAAATGAAGAGAAATGTATGCTAAGGTGGTGGATGTGCATTTATGACTCGTATGTTGTGCATTTCGAGTCGCACACAGGGTCCGGCCGGACGCACGCTATTTATAGCGGATTTGATATAAAAGGATGCACAATGAGTAATAACTCGCGATATTTCTACGTGCGCGCGGTGGCGGCAACCGCACCTTTGTATGTGAGTCTTACAATCCATACACTTATTGGACGTTTACTCTTATCGATGTCATGAATAATTACATACTTGGCTGAGTAATAATCTCAAGTATTATCATTTGTTTATAGATGTACTCACCTAGTAGTTATCCATTTGCTTAAAGAAAATTTGGTGTGAGCGCATATTCATTGTTTTGAAACATATCTGAATACGTAACGTAAATTAAGGAGCACATTAATTATAAGTATGTAATAATATATAGAAGCAAATAAGTGTATACTATGTATAAACATAATATTTGCGTAGGAATAATGCTTAAATTGGATTTCCGGAGATTTGATTTACCTTTAATTTTGATTGTATCATTGAAAACAATCGTTTGCACACAAAAGGTGTCTCTAAAATTCTCACTCATTTTGAAGTGCAGTCTGGCGAATCATGGGCCACATGTGTGTTTATTGTTTCTCTTTTCAGCGCCTGTAACTATCGTACTAAAGCGCTTAATTTGTTTCTAACGTCATTAAAGCATGTGTTCACGTCGGTTTTGCATCTGGCTGTCACAATTACACAGGCCGATAATTTCTGTTTTTTACGCGTGCAGTCGTGCATTGAAATTGCAATAATTTTGAACTATTTCCTAACGTTGACTATAGTGACAGATATGATGGTTGTTGCATGTCATGTTAGTTGTATGCTACAATGCATAATAATATGTAGGAAATCGATGTATCACCATCTGACTCTTCGTGGTTTAAATATCATAAACAATTATGTAAATTTTTATGGAATGGTGGAAGTTATTTTTTGCCGTTGAATTTCGTTTTTCGTAACGACCTTTTTTAAAGTTCTAATGAATGTATTGAGTGTGTTAAGGAATAATTTATGATAAACCTCAAAGTTTTGCTCACTTTATGCGTACAAGTTGGCGGATTCCTCGACTATGCGTACGTTTCATCAATGAACGATATTAATTTTCGTCCGCCATCGTCGCCGTTGCTGCCGCCACCCTCAACGGAGGAAGCGATGATAATTGTGCGGTGCGGCAATAAATGCACCTATTTTATAATATAATTTCGATATGAGAGAAACATGGTGTGGTTGGAGCGGTTCTAGTCTTCTGTTATTGCATTTAGTTTACGAAATGTTGCTTATGCTTTTGATTATGTATTTAACTAATTCTCGGATTTTAGGTAATGGAACAATTGACTTTCCGGAGTTCTTGACGATGATGGCGCGTAAAATGAAGGACACCGACAGCGAGGAAGAGATCCGTGAGGCTTTCCGTGTCTTTGACAAGGATGGCAACGGCTTTATCTCTGCGGCAGAGTTGCGCCATGTGATGACCAACCTCGGAGAGAAGCTCACCGACGAAGAAGTCGACGAGATGATTCGGGAGGCCGACATTGATGGTGACGGTCAGGTCAATTATGAAGGTGCGTTTAAGTTTCAGAGTTTATATATATCCACTTTGGAATTTTATTTTAGGGATTATATATATTTTGTGTTTTTTTCTCTGGCTATGTTTTAGTTTTTAATCCTGTTTATCTTTGCGTTTTCGCTTTTCCTAACTTCTGAGTGTTTTTTTATTGTATTCTGTCGTATTGCACTATTTCATTCTACTTACAATGCTTAAGAATAGCCTATCTTCAGCTATTACTGCAATACGCGCAGAAGCTCTTTGTCCTTGATTCTCCTTGGAATGTTCCTTTGACTTTTCCGCTCAGACTTGATGGCGTCATCGTTAAGTTTGCCCTACGAAATTCCGTTCAACAGAACCACATACATGCCATGAAACATTGATTTTTCTCGTCGCACTCTTATAAAGTGAGCGCTGTTTTGGCGTGCTTTGCCTTCTTTTTTTCCGCTTACGAAATTTGGCGTTCGACTCGGGTTTAGCAATGCGGAACTTTGTTGTTTGTCCATAGGGGTGTTCCGTGCGCGCCGAAATGTTACGCGCGGATCGCGGCCGCCGCCTCGGAAAGGGCGCGCCGAGGGTGTGGCCCGGTTTGCTGCTCCTGTCTTCCTTTGTGTTTACCGCCGTGCTGCCCTGCCCTTCCTTTGCGTTACGGGCGAGGTTACTGCTGCCGCGTGAGGACCTGAATTTCATGACACCACTACTCATCGGTTGAAAATAATAAATGGCACACAATATGTGTTTAATTTTGTTTAAAGATATAACAGTAATGGTTAATTTTGGTGTATAAGCTCTTCTTATATTTACACGTAAATTATAATACAACCTAGTATAAATTAATTCCCCGCATATATAGTCGTTTTCAAGTTAGTGTCCTGTAGAATGCACACTTGCACTCAATTTAGATGTGCTCAATTGAGTTCATGACGATAAAGTTATCTTAGTAGTGGTTTTGTTCTGTTCTTTCTCTTGCAGATTTCCGCGCGCTTGCGCTGATAGTTTTCAGTCGTTATGCGCCTGCACAAGCTTCAAGCTGGTCAGTCTCGTAGCTTGTAGTTTTCTCTCCTACTCAAGAATTGCCACAAACAAGATTTCATGCTCGTTGGAAAATTTCCAATATCATCATCATTCCTAATTTTCACACGTTTGCTAGTTGAATCATTTTATATTTTCTACACTCATCCAAAACACTTTTTACTTACCGTAGACGACAGTCTGGGGGGATGACACATGCAACCGAAGAAAAACCGAACAATCAGTATTTCGAACTTTTAACAAACATCATAACAACTTGACAAACAATCACATAAATCCCTTTCTGTTTGTACGCTTGAATGTAAATACATGATTGATTCTGATCAATATGATTTAATAATTGTATATAAATTGCAAATATTGATTGTGAACGAGCGGTTTGATGAAGTTGCACTTATTCGGGAATAACGCATGTTCGTGTCTAGATTATGTGACGATCACCTTAGCGTACTTATGTTACCTGATTTTTTTCGGCGTGGAATTGTTCGTTTTAAAAGAGATGGGATTTGGTCATAAAGTGCATAATACTTCTATTATTCTCGAGTTACCAAAATATGCATGAGTGTTGTCCTCTAACTCATAGTTGTGTTTTGTGTTTTTATTTATTCACAAGGAGTTTCTTTTTATTTTACACAATGTTCTGATCTTATTTAAAGTTATTTTATTTTGTTACAGAATTTGTTACCATGATGACCTCGAAGTGAAGCGCTACCATCGTGAGCGCCGTCTGCATTTCAGCTTTCCATTATTTCATCCCGGCCCATTTATAATAATACTACTAAACAAAAAATATATTAATAATTAAATCAAGACCGACAACAGAGTAAAGGAGAGAAACCTATCAAGATCAACGCAGTTGCAGTTGCGAAAAGTATAACTACTTTTCACAAACATTAAATCGAAGATAACAGTTTCAACACACGAAAGACATCTTTTTCGCTTTCGATGGCTGCCGGGCCCTCAAAACAACAACTTCTACTTACAACACGTTCTAACACACATTCATAGCAAAATGAAACGTACAAATAAACTTTATTTAAACCAACCTTACTTGAAACAATATAATTTGACTGTCGAAATACAAGGAGCAAAAACAATTGAAACGGTTTATTTTACGCATTCTCAACTTGACAATTTTCAAATATAGTCGAAAGGATGAGTCACAGATTGAATGAAAACACACGAAAAACAGATAAACCTAAGTAATGGAAAGTAAAATAATATTAAATTAATTATTAATTAAAATATTAATGATAAAGATAATTGTGTAAATTTTTGTAATATATTTGTTTCGATCGATGGTTAGTGTTTATATAGTACGGTGCAACAAAAAACAACACGAGAAACAAATGAGAAACAACAATGAAAATCAATCAATAATTTTAAATGTCGTCGATTAAACACCTACCGCCGTCGCGGGGAGCAGAAACAGAACATACAAAAGACGGTCGCAACACTCGGCGGCAACTATCTTATACAAATGTATAGTAATGTAAAAGATTTAAAAACGAAAAAAGTCACAAAGTATGAAACTGTTGCTTCGTACTTAAGCATAAAATTGGTCTGACAAGCAAGGGTTAATTCATTTTAGTATTGTGCGTTTCGTATTTATTATTATGATAATGATGACTATTGTGAATGAAGAAGACAAACTTAACTGAATTTTATTATTAATATTTATGTAGAATTCAGTTTTAAATGGGTTATTTCTCATGCGTACATGAGATGATATATTAGTGTGTTAATTATTATCTAATGAAGTAATAACCGCCTGAATCCTCCGGATGAAGGCGGACACAAATTGCGAACATGCAAAACAAGCAACAAAGAAACAAAAATGTGTACTGTTAATATATTTATCGGTGTTAGTTAGTAAATTTTCCTTATTAAGATGAAATAAGCGAGATTAAAATTCACATTGCAGACATAACAAATTTACATCGGGGGCATACATGATATAATAAAAAATTATATGCAGAGGCTCTAGGAAAAACAAGTTTCATACTTTGTAGACTTTTTGAAGACAAGAATGAGACCCGGATGCAGCAGGTGACAGATGTGGAAAATTGTGCACTTAATTGTATTACTTGTATCCCCCTGATTATCATTCATTGCGAAACCAAGCGCAGTATGGTCAGAGTTCTTGGAAACCACGGCCCGATTGATCTGCGTACGAATGTGCGATTAGTAAATATTTTTGGCGCAAAACCAGATGAAATGATGACCCACATGGAAGGATTATATAATTAATTATATGAATGAAAAACTATCGACTTATTAACGAAAAATTACAGATTACACACTAGTTTGGTGTTGCAGTTTTTGTGTTTGTAAGCACCAGTTTGAAAGTTTCGGCAACATGACTGCCAAAGTGAATAACACGATCTACACTAATAGCATTAGAAATGATTAACAATGTCAACTAGATTGCACTGAAATTAGTTAACCGTGTTGTTGGTGGTCATCTTGTTAACAACCTTCCTCATCCTTCACTTGTTTGTCTTTGCTCGATCCCAGTTCTCTTTTCCAGGCGCTTCTATATGTACACACGAGAGCTAAAAGGGAACGCCGGTTGCCCTTTTTGAACGACCGACGTTGTTTTTATTTGCTACAATGGTAATCAAATTTGTTTCGTGAATATTTGTGTAATTTGCATTGCTGTTCCTCTGATTGGTTATTTCTTGTGGGTACAAGCGTCGTATTTCTGTAAGCATGTAGCGACGGAGTAATTTATTGCAGAACATGTTGTATTCTGTTCTTTTATTACTTTACGGTTATTTGTTGATTAAAGGAACTATTCAAGTGATAAATAATATTTTTAATGAAACACATTGCATGCTTGTCATTGTGGTTGCCCAACCCTCTGTTAATTTGATTTCGTCCGCGATGGCAGAGTTGTTAATGTTGCAGGGTAGGTAAAATAATGTTTCAACTTTTAATTTAATATACTGTTGGCTCGGCACTGGGGTGATCCTATTCCTCCTAAGCATCTAATCTACAATACATATAGCACACATAGCATAGCGCTGGCTTACGTACGGATCACTGGGTTGCGGGTGGGTTGCGCTGTTAAGAGCCGTACTGAGAGGCTTGCATCCTCCCGAATAGAAACGGTCAGTTACCAACTGGCCAGCGGTAGAAGGTCAAGTACGGTGAGGGTCTCTGATTGGTATGGCTGCGTACGCTCAGTCATACACCGTCCTACACCCGGGAAAAGGGATAAGAATTCCTGACAGAAGAAACAGCCGACCACCCTCCACTCAATAGAACTAATTCAGAAACTATATAAATCGGAAACAATCATAAATTACTCCTATTCCGAAGAAGGCAACATGCCGAAAACGTTTTACCAAGTGACTAAAAGTAAGTGTTATACAACAGTAAACGTTTTATTAACATAATGAATCTTAAACACTTCGTAACTACACTCAACAATACTCTTAAAATGAGGGCTTATACGATAATAATTGAAAATTTAAAACTTTAGAATTAGAACAATTTTAGAAAAAATGTAGTCTCAGTAAATCGCTTAGCAAAATCAAAGCGTGTTTGTATTTCGTCTTCGTCATCTTCTTCGATAGCGACGGTCAATAATTGATTTAATTTACGCCTTTCTGTTGCAGGATAAGAATTTACAGAATTAGAAAGGACACCGTTTGTAAACTACTGCCTTGATTTTTGTACACTGTTTTGTACACATTTTTGGTACTGTACAATTGACAAATAAATAATGTCATTTTTTTAAATATTTGTACCACGAAACAATTATTACTATCCATCAGATAAGAGTTTGTATAATTTTTGAAAGCAATTACGAAACAAATACAATTGAAATTTCAAGCAAAAATGCGCATAAGCTGCCCAAATTTCAACCTGTTGATAGAAATTGCAAGTTTCTTTAACACATTCAATATTTAACATATTTTATAGTCCGTAATTGTATTCACACAAGAAACTAATTAAAGTTTATCAGTAAAATGTGCTTAAAAATCAAAAAGTAATCTACTCGAAAATGCAAAGCGCTATGGAAAGCGTTTGAGGTCTAAATTATATCCACTTTATTATTTGCTAGTATCAGTTTTTTTTTATTTCAATTTGATTTTATAATAATAGATTGGGTTTTGGTGGGAACTTAGACAGTGCAGTGTATTAATCGATTTTGTTAGCACACGATACAAAATCTGTTGGGTCATCACTAATTTGATTTTTCTAATATTCCCACAGATTTACATGCAAGATATTAAAAAGAAATAAATTAACAAATCGATAAGTAGAAATAATTTGAAACTCTCGCAATAACAAATTGACAAGTAAGATATTTGATGGTAGTGATGATATTTAAACAATAATATTTTATAAAAAAAAACTTTATACATAATATAATTTTCTAATGAGCTACGTATAGGCAGTAAAAAGAAGCACACTAAGTAGTGAATTTCACTTAGAAGTATCTAAAAGATACATACTTAAGTTGTTAAAGGCGTCATCTATAGTTGTTTATATAATAAGAACATGACTGTAGCAGCGGCAGCAAAGAATACACAAACGGAGACAATATATAGAGGATATAATATACATAAGGCAGCTAGCCAGTTTCACCTACATAATCAATAATATAATTTCGCACTAAATCCACCCTCAATAAGAACGTATACAGTGCCGATATAGGTAACACATTATCTGCTCCTAGAAGAATTATTCTTTGCTATTTTATAAATATTATAATTCTTGTCCTAAAAGAGAATCTAGTTATTATAATTAATAAATATGCTATGTACATAATAAAGATTTTCTTCTCCTAAATTCCACTTTATTACAAAAAACTCAAAAAAAGTACAAAGAAGTGCTGATAACACTGTGGAACAGCAAATTTCCGATTAAGATAGCATTAACTGCATTCGATCAATCACAATTTTCTAAGAAAACGGGTTTTTTTTAAATTTTTCCTACACGCAACGTTTTTTTTTTTTTAATTTCGATTTTAGTGTTTTGCCGAATTTTGGTTGCAATTTGATATATTGTCCCATAACATAACGTAATTATTGTTAGATCATTTAGCTGTTTTTAATAACATTTATATTTATATTTATATTTGTATCTATTTATCTATTTACGTATCTTTTTATCCAAAAAATGTTTGAAAACGTGATTATAATTATATTATAATTGATATTTCATTGGTTTCAGGGTGCGTTTAGTGTTTTATTGTTGCCATTCGTTTAGGAAGACTACTGATTCGTTTTTCGTTTATGCCCTTCGGTGCAAATGTAAGATGAAGGTATTAGAGCATTACTTAACTTGGTAATACGCTCTATCTCAAAAGTTTGTTCTTTGTTTTAAAGTTTATATGTGCTGGTTCAAGACCTTTCAACTTTCATGAGCAAATTGCAATACCATTGCGAAATTTACATTTCCTGAGATAAGATTTCTCAAGTAAAAGTTAGCAAATTGGCCCGCAGCCTTAAAATGCCACCGTCACAACTAGTCAACTTCTAGTTGACTCCTCCGTCGAATATTATAACATAAAGTTAATAAATATATAATAAATAATATAGTTTCATCAACAGATAATAAAATGATAATTTTCCAATCGTTTGAATAGAATTGAAGTTTATTTCAGCTACCACATGGTACGCAACTAGTCGGTCTGACCGAGCCAGTAGCCGTGAGTTCGGACACTCTCGAATTGACAGCACCGCCCCCGGCTGCCTTGATCGCGGCCCCACAAATTGTTCTATTTTGCACTGAGCCAGCAGTCGGGTGCGAGCGGCACGCAAAGCGACACATCCGCGTAACGATCCGCTGCCGCCGCCGCCGTCGTTGTCAAGTGCACGCACACACCTGTGCGCTTGCCGCACGCGCGCCTCTTTTGCTCACCGATAGATACAAACAAAGCAGCAAAAGTGCGCGTGATAACGTGCGGTCGACAAGATGGCGGTGTCCGGTCGCGGCGGTGCGCGTCCCGTGGCGGTCAGATGTTGCCAGTCGAGCGTCTCTCAACGCAGTCATGATATTCAAATATTGTGATTTGATGCGATGGCAGAAAAATCACAGAATTGATTGAGAACTGCTGATCATTTGTAATAATTGCCATTGTGTTAAACTGCTGGAATTGTTGCGGCATAATAATACAATCCATGAGTGAATGTGGGACCAATGTCAAAATGTCGTGACCCATAACAACTGTTGTTAATTGCTATACAGGCAAATGTTGCTAGTGAACACACATCTTAATACAGGTAATGATATATGTTTTCACTTTTTGCTTTTTCACCAAAAGTATTCATTTGAACACTTTGTCTATCGATATGAAGGTACTGCTAATTTTGGCATTAATAAAACATGCTTTGAACTTCACGTGTACGATAGAAGGTCACAATTGTATTATGTATCATGAACTTTTCCGCCTTCAATTTCTTATGTATATTAACTATTCAACTAATAACCTAGTGTGACACGGTCGGTAAACGATGTCGTGTGCGCGTTCCAGGTAACTGTGTCGCATTAGTAAAATGAAAGATTTTATCACTTTTGCGAGGTTCTTGACGTTTCTTGCATATCTGCACCATCTTTTGTAATAAATTGCACTATAATAGATTAATGTATGGCAGTGTTTTAAAATACATTGTATATTTATTATTATTTCATTACTTAATTAATTTCAATATTTTATAAGATTGCTGTAGGTGGGAAGTTTATAATTACACTGTGCAACAGCAAATTTGAGGTGCTGAATGCGGTCTTCGGCTAAATTATGGACCAATGTCTCATAATTTCCATAAGTATAATTATAATTGTTAAAACTGCAATAATTACTAATTGATTTTAAAGAAATGTGTAAACACGTAATTTGTTCATCCTTAATCATTCAAGAGTAAAAAGATGCTAAATTTCATTTTTTCAAAGCAAGCAAAGACTATTTATTGAACTAAGTATAAATTGCCTATTAGAACACTACTTTTATTAATAATAATAATAATAATAATATTGACCAACGGCCCTTCAACCTCTACTTTTATTATTTTGTGGCATTTCATTTTTGTTATAGAATTAATTCAAAAATTCACCAAAACTCAATGCTACAAAAGAATATTTTAGTGTCATAATTATGATTTATTATAATAAACATGTCTGACTTTGTGAATTCGTTCGTGATATGTGAGTTTATAACAGAATTTACATTTTCTCATGATAAAATATATTAAAAACCCCAAAAATTTACTGTTGCACAGTATTAATTGAAAGTTAGAATATTTATGAACGCTTCTAAAATTTACAAAGAAATACTTGAAATTGTTTATAAGTTTTTATGAACACTGCCTTTTCTAATATGCCATAAAATAAAGAAAATTGTAGCAATATTGTTTTTTTCATATATTAAACTGAAAAATCTTATTCGCAGGCATCATGCTCTTCTAATATAATAATGGCAGTTCAATGCAGTCTAATAAAAAGCAATATAAAGTAGAATTAGATTTTCGGACAAATGTTATATGCTATAAGAAATACTTCCTGTACACGAATACCAAGATCTCCTACGACGTTTAAAATAATATTTTATATTGTGGGAAGAATATTTAGAAAATATGATTGAAAATATTGAAACAGCAGTAAAAGTTCAATGCGTTATTTGTGAGCATATATATATGTCATACTGACATGTAAAAATTAGATTAACTTGTCGATTAAATAAGAAAGCTATTTGAGTTTTACAAAGAATTTTAAAAAAATTTAGTGTCTTTTTAATAATCGTAACATTTTATTAAGATAAATTTAATACCTGTACTGCGACATTTTTATTGATTTAGTGCGAGTGTAACACTCCTTGTTTTTTCCGCTTGCGTTTTTAGTTCTTATTTAATTTTGGAAGAGAAATCGCATGTTTGAAAAATTTATTTGAATTAAAAGAAGAATTACTGCAAGCATTGTAGTTTCATATAGTTGCTTGTCTTTTTCTTCATGTTTTTATTGCCTATAACGTTAACAAGCAATCAACCCGCTCTTATTTTATAATTTCAATTTGAGTTGAGACTTGAAATGAAACCCTATAAACATGAATTAGCATTCTAATTATATTCACGGCATAAACCAATTATGCGTTTTTTAGAGGTCTACGATCTAGTTTTTATGGATAATACATTTAATGAATTAGAAAGATATATGGTGGATTAGAGCTACATCAGCTGCATGTCCTGATATCCTGATCCTGATAAGCCATTTAACAATCCAACACGAGACGGGCAGAGTCTTGTGACATCCTGACAATGCGAGCACAAGTGGGCATGTTGGTCAAAAACAATTTTATTTATCGTGGCCGTGCCGTGTGCCCGAAATTCTCACCATTTCCACGTTCGCACGCTTATTTATTGCCGACGTCGACGAGCGTGTACGGTCGAGTACGTTGCGTCACGACGCGACGGCGGCGTCTGAACGAAAATTGAACAACGTTGCGGTCATCGTCGAACATCGCGACGACAGTAGTGAGCAGGTCATTGTTTTGTTTAAATCCAACAAGCGTTAGTAACCGAGTCAAACACCTAGGACATTGAATCTATAAAAAAAAGAGTAAAATATGAAAAGTGATTCAAAGCGCGAGTGAAAATTAAGCCGCCTTTCGTGCAGACTGCGCAACGAGTAAATATTAGAAGTAAGTTGAGTGTGTTGCTTTTTGTTGATATTACCGGGCGAGCCCGACATACACACACTAGACTTTGATAGTAGCGTTATGTAGATTTATGAGTGAAGCTAGTGCATAAATTTGCATACTTTCCTAAATTTGATTAAAAGTTTCTGCTCTTTTCGCTACAATTGCATACTTTGCGTAAACGTATTGATGGCGTTTTTTTGCCTTCTACCATAAAAGCCATCTAAAACAAGATAACTTAATTATATTAAATTAAGTGCAATAAGATAGAATACCAATATGTACAACAAAATGTATATTTTTTTATTTTTAGACCATAACGGTACTAAAACAATAATATTATGCGTAGTTAAAGAATCGTATTACAGTTTGCACTTTTGTATTTTATTTAGTTTAAATTATATTTAGTTTAAACAACTAACAAACAAACTAGTTGTAAATGAAACATTTTTAGGAGAATGCACATGTACGATAGTAAAAATGTCCACTATTAAATGAATAAACTTGAAAAAAATCATTGTGACAGATTTTAAATCAGTGCAATCAACAGCGCAATTTCGTACAAATATTTTAATTACAATTCAACTTTGGTTTTTATTGTTATTCATTATTTAGAAATTTTGATTTCGTTAGAAATGTTGTTTTTTTTTTGTTGAAGAATAACTTAATTCATTTTTAAAATGAAAAGAAAAATAATTTGTACTTTAGATGTCTCCTCGTTTTTTTATAATTATACTTTCATTATGATTAAACAACGTACTTTCTCATATTTCTCTTGATTAAATTTTCCTACTGTAATCATCAAATAAGGCATTTCTTAGAATAGAAGCAACAATAGAAGTGCTTCCCATTTCATTTTATTTGTTGAATAGTAATTTCAATACTAGCATTGCATTTTATGTTTTTATTTTGGTTTATCATTTGGTTTGTTAGCATTATAAAATTACTACCAGTATTTTAGTTTAGATTGTTTGTTATAGTCCCCAAATGGCTTACATAAATTTACTTTCTTTGTGAACTTCCATTAAAAAATATTTGCTAAATGAAAAGTTAAAAGTAATTATTTTTTAAAATTGAATTCTATTTGTTATTCCATTTGCACGAGTTGATGTACTTTCTTAAAATACATACATTTACAACATCTAAAACTTGGAAAGCTCTCAGCTTTTTTTTTTTTTCATAATGCTGCAAGCAGTTATAATTGCACCATGTTTTCTGTCCCCATATCAAAGTCATATGCTATTAATTTAACATTCAAGTAAATTTTCATCTTTGAATACCACATGCAATCATAAGCCATCTCGTGGCTTTCCAAATACCCTTTCGACATTGACAAAAATTATCGTCAAAATATAAATATAAAACGTGTACAGTTCACATTTTCACCCAAATACGCACAGATGTATTAGAATAATGAACAAATCTACGCTCCTTGCTTCATTTTTGTCGCTTTGCCTTCTCATCGCGTGCGAGCGTCATTTTTCGTTTGCGGTATGAAGGTGGCAGGCTGCCGCCGTCGCTAGTACGTGCTTTTATTTATATCTGAAAATTTTACTTGTGTGCGAAGCGAATTATTTTCAATTTGCCGAATTTGCACGCGCACGCAAAGAAAATACAATTCACACACCGAAGCGTTAGCAGCTTTACTAAATTATTTTTAACGTTTAATATAAATAGTTCTCAGAATTATTTTTATTTTATTGGAGAGAGCTTAATTTTAGGATTTGAAAAATATAGTATTTTGTTATAGTTAATATCTATAATACAGCTCGTATTTTACAATCAATTCGAATTTTGCATTATTTAATTTAAATAAAATGTACGTTAATGTGCCAAACTGACAATTTGCAGATCTTAAATGTGTTCTTTTTTATTTATACATTGCCAAGGTTGTACCATGTTTTTCTACCCTTTACCCGAGAATACCAATTTATCTATAGTGATTCCGTATATATATTTTTTTAGCAAAGAGACCTCAATTTAAATAAACATTTTCATCTCTTTATTTTCAACCCTTTCGGCATAAAGAAATACATTTTATGACAATTTTATAACATTTGAATTTCTGAAATAATTTTTGTCAATTTAGGGTTGCCGAGAAAGAAATCTGCCTGATTCATTAATTCACATGATAGAAGAGCATTACCGTAGTTGTAGTTGCAAGCGTAACAATAAACAAGTATATCATAATATCGGTGAGTGTGGTTACAAAGTGTTTAATATTTAAGATGTATTTAAAACTTACTAACAGTAAGTACTAAAGTGTCATAGTGTTATAAAGTGAAGTGTTACAGTTTTATCAACATAATTTTTATATTATTATAACGTTTTCCACGGCTTTCCACAATTCATCGTACTATGCGAGTATAGCATCAAACGATGACAATATTGCAAAAAAATCCAATGAGGCGGAAATGCAAAATGCTTTTTTGCCTAAAACAAATTTTCACCTCAAAAAAAAATTTCGGCCCACCATGAGAAATTCACGCGAAAACCCAAAATTATCACCTAGGTTCGAAAACTACATTTATTTCTTTTTTAATAAAAATAATTTACCTCTAAAGATAAATTATATATTTGGTTAATCGGAAATTACCTAAGATTACATTAGTTTACATCAGTAATTCAGTACGAGTCAGAAAATCATCTGTGATAATACACAAATATCCATTATTTTCTTTCCAAATTTTCTCCTTAATTATATTTCACAACGCTCCAATCATGTACGTTGCTAAGATGCATAATAAATTAATATCTTTTTAAGAATAAATCACGCATATACAGGATTACAGGATTAATGTTGAAATTATTTAATAAAACAAAATTAATTTTAACGAACTTTGACCTCTACATGGCATTTGCATAATGTAATTTATATAATTAAAGTACATTGGCTATGTATTGTTTGAAAGCAATGTTATTAATAATGTTTTATGTTTTTCAGAACCATATCAACTAGTGGTAATCTTAAATCTCTTACTTTACTATAACACTTACTATTATTCACTTGGTAAAACGTTTTCGGCATGTTGCCTTCTTCAGTATAGAAGTATATTATTCTCCTTTTGCTATCCACCTAATTAAATATTTACACGCAGGTAACAACATAGACACAACACTAACAATATTAAAAACAGATAATTTAGACATTAAAGAGAACCTTCAGATCTACAAAGATAAACTAAATAACACAAAACATTTTAATGAGCACACCCAGTCACACTTTCAGACAATCTTTGAACCCTTACGACTAATCTCATAATCCTCGAAATACCCATCCCCGACAGAAGGAACAGCCGACCATCGTCCAATAGTACCAAATCGGAAACAATCATAAATGAAGAAGGCAATAATACTGAAGAAGGTAACATGCCGAAAACGTTTTACCAAGTGACTAAAAGTAAGTGTTATAATAAAGCTTTATCAACATAATAAAAAATAAATAAATTAAATGAGCTTTGACCTTTACATAGTATTCGCATAATATAATTTATATAATCAAAGTACATTGGCTATGTACTATTTAAAAACAATGTTATTAATAATGTTTATGTTTTTCAGAACCATATCAACTAGTAGTAATCTTGAATAGTACCAAACTGAATTATACAATAACGACGGAACTGAAACGAATTTAAAGAATCAATCATAATCATCAGGAAATCTTCAGCAATTCTACTACATATCATTTAGACAGAACAAACCCGTTCGCATCAAAATGAATTTGATGTTCAAGAAAAACTTTGCTGAGCAGAAATCTCCTCGAGGGAAGACGTTGGGTGGAAAACGTACCACTAGTGGGCATACCAACAAGCGGGCAAACAGAGACAGCGGATATACCCCAATAGAGGAACACCACTACCGCACTCACCTGTTTTTTAGCCCACCGCGATGTAGCTATAGCTCGGAGAACTTCGAAGGTTTGTCATAATTTCATATTATTTTATGTAATAATTTTTTCTTTTTTACGTTGGATTGTTTTTCAATTGGAATCCTTCGTGCTGATTCTCCAATCTTCGATTTATCATCGTTACGCGTCTTGTTCGGTCGGTGCAGGTCGTTTCAGTAAGTTTCAAATATATGGATGTTATATGTGAATTTATCATCAGAAATAGATATTAGATTTGTAACATAATGTGAGCAAATCTATAATTTTGTCTCGTTTAAGCCATTCCGTTTGTGTGCACGTAAATACTGCACTGATTTGTTGGTTGGTCCTTGTTTGTCCCTTATTCTCACAAAAAGTGCACGTCCTTGTCATGTGCAAACATCATTTAGTTCACGAGAGCGGAGGTCTAATTTGTTGTAATCGATCCAACAATTCATACAATGTAATGTTTCATTGAGTAATAGAAAAAAGTGAAGACATTCGAATGATCAAAGTTTCTGTCAATGTTGACGTAAAAGCATGGAACGTGGCCATGAACACGCAAATTGCTGTGTTCCTGAAATTTTAATGATGGTTAGAAGTCCTTCATTCTATACAACTATACAATTTGTTCAAAGAAAAGTATCAAACACAGAATAATAGCAAATTATATTCAATTACTACTAGCAATTAAAGATAAACAAGCATGAAAAAAGCAAATCAATAGATTTACTAAAGTATCCGTATTCAAATACTTTAGTCTAATAAAATGAAAATCAACAATCAATAGCCTATTGATTCACATAAAATTCTAATCAAATTGCTGTCCGTCAATGGGCAAATTTTCATTCCAAACACTTTATGTCCAAGGCATTGGATTTTCCCACCGGTTTTCCGCTGACTTTGAACACTTGTTATGATTTATTCAGCGCGTTCATCGGCATTGCTCTCGTTCGCTCGTCTCCCGCTCTAATTGCGCAGCACTGGCACGGTAAAAATAGTTCCGCTTCGACGTGAGCGCACATCGCGCGGTGATCAGTGACGACAGATGAATATCGGTGAAAAACAGCGTGCGATCGGGCGGCGGTAGTGACGGCGGTGGCGTCGCAACGCGTTATGCGGCAATTTCGCGCGACCGATGATCAAGAGTCTCGCATTTACAACCTACGGCAACAAAGTTCGCAGCGCCCGTATCGCTGCTGCTCCTGCTGCATAGCAGTAAAACGGGTGCAGGACGCAGTCGGCATCTCTGTAACGACCGCGTTATTGGTGCGAGTTATTGTTCTGTAATCATCACATGACGGTGGATGATATCAACTATTTTCATATAAAATTGCATTTGAGAACTAAAAGAGCCATGTGGATTATAATTAATCGAAAAACTTTAAAGTAGTGCTTGCAAATTATTATAATATAAAATGTGAACTTATCATGTTATTCGATATGGGTGTTTATTTTAAGAAATATTTTGGATTCTTCAATGACTATATACCAGTCCGAGGTAAATCCACAATCGATCAACATCATCCAATTTAGGAAATAAACATGAAACAATTTTTTGCAATTTTACACGTAAATTCTATTATTCTAAAATGATTGTGTACTGCTTATATTTCATGTTATTCTAACATTCGATAGCAAGCAACGTAGGTAGTATGGTATCGCCTATAAATTATTTGCCATAAAACACCCATACTTTCATTACCCTTTTGCGCAACCAAAGCAGTCAAAATAGCTACAAAATGCATGTTTTCATGGGTCCAAACAGAAAGCGTGGCACTAAATAATTGGCAACGAGTTTGATTTGCAGGACAACACGTTGACGGATCTTGTCGGTAGATAAGCAGAATATTAGGATATTTTTAGAGACTTCATATTTTACAACTTTATAAAGAAGATCTTTACTTTTACCCAAGACGACAGAAATGTTGTTATGTTAACAAAAATGTTCTCTTATTTTATACTAATATATATAACTATGGCAAATTTCTGGTAAAGCCAGGTTAATAACAATTAAGTCAATAAATATAAAGAAGGAAACTCCGAAATAAGAAATGACGGTTGTTGTAAAGTGGGTTGCATTCATTAAGCGTTACTTAATTAAGCGGTAAATACAAACTCTACGAAAATCATTTGAAAATCATTACTACATACGGATGATTCCAATTTATTATTTCTTTGTCTTGCTATGTAGCGCAAATTCCAAATAAGTTTGTAACTTTCAAGTTTGCTATAATGCGGCATTTTTCGCATCATCTCTAACGTTGTGCCCGCAAGCGATGTCTCCACGTCGCAGCGGTGGCGTCGTCGCGGACGGCGGCGAATGTGCGTGCACCGCGTACACTCTTCTATACATAGCACAGTATCCAAACACCGCCGGCCATCCGAAACAATCTTATCTCTCCGGCAGTGCGGTCAATTCAACGAAAGCGGAAAACTGTCACTCGCGGATAATCACATAACCGATGCGGACAACAATCCTCAAATATCCGAATCGCAATGATGCAACCTAACAGTGAATAAAACTGAAAAGAAAGCATTTAATAGTGGTGCAGTGAAGTAATAAAGCATTAATATAGGCAATAATGCGTTCCAGAAATGAAATGTAAACAGTGGGAGACATAAATAAGATGGGAAATAATTGCAAACAACTGGAGATGGTTGGTACGTAAGGTGAGGTATGTAATTGGTGAAGACTTATTTAGATTTCACTTGAATTAACAAATGCAAATAATAGCAATTGATCGTTAGAGCGGTGAATCGAGAAAATTGTATGGAAGCATTGAAAGCAGTTAGATTATTATTAATAGTATGCGATGGCTTCAATTTAATAGTCAACGACGACACGCCGCGACGCCGCCGAGAGAGAATCATAGATGCACTTATTTATAGACGGGCTAAAAATTAAATGACTAAATAAATGATGGAATGAATTCAATAGTCATCGCAGACGATTCGCACGATTGTGACATCACGGACCTTGCGGTGTCCATGAATAATCAACAAACATTTAACTAATTTAACTACAGCGTAAATAATAATTTGAATAAATTGCGGATTGCAATGAGTTTAGTTTTTAAATTATTTAGATCGAAACGTCCTAGTTTGAAAATAACACAGTTAGTTAAAAGGATTTTTTTTAGGAACCCTAAATTTAAGGGCTTCCATTCATAGGTAGATAAAACATGATTTGCAATAAATGTGTATTAATTTGTTAATATAACAATCTTATTAATACAAATATAATTAATAGATGTGGCAAACTACCAGTGACACCACATTGGTGTCACACGCAAAGTGTGCTCGGATATGATTCGAGTCAGCGAAACGCGCGGACAGTATTGTGTTAACTACATTGTTATTGTTGTTATTAAAAGTCTAAATTTTATCGCTAAATTGTCCACTAAATAAAGCATTTGATGAGAGAAATATTTGTTTTCGGTATAAGAATCATCATCTTCTCCACCAGATAATGCATTCTGTCCTATTTTAATCTAGGCAATAGCTTAGATATAATTTACGGTTCAAACACATAACTTGTTATGTTCTCTTAACGTAAAATGCTATAAATTTACAACCTCCTCCCTTTTCCTCCACCCTAAAATAAGATTTTGCGTCAACATATAAAGTGTTGAACACGATATATCTTGGCACTAAGCTAGAATTATCAACAAAAACTAAAATTAATGCACAAAATGTAGAAAGTAAAAGTTGATTTTAGATTCGGTTTTAGGAGATTGTTTTCCATAGAAATGTGAAGAAATAGTAAATGTTTACTTTTTGCGTTGCGCGGTGTTTTGGCCAATTTGCCAATAGTTCATGACATCATACAGAAATTACAATATTTTACCAGTGGCAACGAATATTGCTTGCTTTCTATATGCATTTTTAATCTCAACATTCGTGAGACTTTTTTAACAACGTATAAGATATGTAGGCAGTGAAGACTAAAACAAACGTAAAAGTATAGATTGATCTATATCTATACAAAAGAAAAAAAGAAAACAAACCCGCTTGCTTACGGATTTTCAGAAAAAAGTATTCTCCTTCTTTAATTAGTAAAAGAAAACAGCGTACTGCTATTATATTAACAAATAAATAATACTTAATAATCGGCATATTTAATAGTAACTAGTCCCCTATAGTAAAAAGTTCCCAATTCGGCTAATACACAATGGAAATATAATACTGAAAGGTATTTAGGATAGGTTAGTTAGAAAAGTTTGGGTAAACAATATTACCTTACTTATTTTCAATGTTCAGGTGCATCATATTTTTTTTTGCAAAATAAATTTATAAAAACTGTCGTCAACAGTAGTTAAATTGTATTCACTATATTATAATAACTCATTTGTAAATTAAATCACACCCATGGGAGCTGCTAAACAACTGAAGAGAATCAGAACCTTGACAGTATTTTCACCATTTACAACTTTAGAAACGTTTTCAAACATTGGTGGTGTAATAGATAAATATACAATAATTTTCCAAGCATAAAAAAAAGAAAGGAATCATTTTACTGCTGAAAACACAGTTTTATATAAAAAGATTTAAAAGAAGCATCCTCATTATTCTCACTTTTTTTGGCCCGTATACTTATTGTAGGGTGTTGTTGTCTATGAATGTAAGGCCACCACCACCACCCCTAACACTAGTAGGATGACGGACAGTTTGTTCGGTTTTATTAACTACACACGCTTCCATTGTTGGTTAGACTTACAATCTGCCGCCACCTCTCACAGACAGAGATAGTCAATTAAACCATATATTTAATCTATTGATTTATAACATTTCACACGATAGAATATTCTGTTATTCAAAGAAATCAGGCGCTTT
This sequence comes from Diploeciton nevermanni, assembly GCA_027575565.1. Taxonomy (NCBI): domain Eukaryota; kingdom Metazoa; phylum Arthropoda; class Insecta; order Coleoptera; family Staphylinidae; genus Diploeciton; species Diploeciton nevermanni. The sequence goes on from JAODIE010002774.1 coordinate 173,798, forward strand.
CCGTTCAGTTGGAAAATTAAAAATATTATTAAACAATGCAAGAGACTATTAAGAGGAACCCATAAGGAAAAGGAATGCAGGCGACCAATTAATTAATGTAGATATTGTGACCAATGAAAACAAGTTTATTGTTTTTCAATAAATTGAAATACTATGCACAAGGACCATAAAAAAATACAATTCTTCTTTAGTATAAGCTCGGCACTAACTCATATCAAAGCTTTCTTAACTTCACTATCGTGGAGATTTTATTCTAAGTTGTGGAGATACGTACACACGTTGACTAGAAACTTCCTAAATGGTGCATGAAATCAAATTAAAATGTATACCAACAAACAAAAATAATAAACGTGCAATCTCCAAGTTCAAACAAACAGTCATTATGAATTTGTCTACTAATTTATATAACCCAGAATATGTGCCGATTAATGTTAATTACTTATTATTCCTGTTTAGAACCGCGATGCGGTCCTATGACTGGTATTGACCACATTGGAATGCAATCATCGACTACCACGAGCATCTCTCCGCCGATGGTCACAGAATCGGATCTACCTCAACCTCTGGTCGTGCGCAATCCATCCGAGAACATGCTCAGATGGCCGACGACGCCGACGAAGACGACACCAACTCGACAAGTATGATAACAGTTTATTCCCTATTTGATGAGAATTAAACTAAAAGATTGTTTGGCTGCTTTCAGGTGAGCTTTAATAATAATAACAATAATAGCAACTTAGATAATCAACAATTTGAAATCACATCGCAACAACGACACTTGAGCGAACTTGATCGAGATTGTTTCATTATACCCGTTCATAGTTTGAATAGGTTCTTACCAGCAGGTGTGCCAATGCCTGTAAGTATACGAAATTCAATGAGCGTAGCTCCCAATCGCATGTAATCTCTTCTCCAACATGACTTCCTATTTCTCTCTCACATTTCTTTTTCATATAATCTGATGCTTGGCTGATTCTTCCTGTGTTATCCTTGTTAGGTCTTTCTTCTACGCTTTTAGAAAATATCTGATAACTGAAGCTGGAATAATATCCTTTCCGGTATTTGTAGAAACCGTCAACACCAATACCTCCATTATCCGCCGGGGGGATTAGCGCAATCACAAAGAAAGCTCAAGACGGCCTCCACGTAATGGAGGTTCCAGATCCTAAACTCTGCGTGCTATGTCACCTCATGAGTCCCATGGAGCCAATAGACCCTATTCTAGAATCTCCACTGAACCAGCCGCTATTCAAGCAGCGCGCGGCAGCCGGCGAGCTGGTGGCAGAGATTGCCCAGCAAAAAACTGCAGTAACGGGTATGCTACTTGCAAACATGGAACGGAATTGTGAGATCTTTACATCTAAAATCATTCAATCTATTCAAAATCCGCTTTGTATTTTTTCAGCTGAATTCCCTTTCATCACCTACTACATTATCAATTCATCGCAAACTAATCCGGTGATGTTCTACAACAATCTTCGCACTGCCAGTCTCTCCAAGTTTGATCCTCGCACCACGCGCTACTCCGCTGCGCACACGTTGGACCTCTACGCCGAAGTGGCCTCAATCTGCCGGCCGCCTATATTTGAAGCCGGAACGTCATTTACACGAAGCCATACGCCTGCAACTGGCTACATGATATCCGTGTACAAAGTCTTTGAAGGTGATGATCGCGAAATCTTTGAGCGCAACTGGTTGTACTGGACTGGAGCTAGAATGATATACCGTTATTTACCTGCACATGCTGGCCTAAAACGTATTTCGCTGCATAAGTCTCTTAGCCCCAAAGGCGATAAGATGTATATTTTGGTGTGCGAGTGTGCGAATTTATTGAACGATGTCACCGTGTCTGCACTACTATTACCAGCGTTACGAGCGCGACTCACTGGATACACCGGATTGTATCGACCTATTCAAGTATTTTAGAACAAACTTTATGAGGTTTTGACAACCCAATTTGTTAAGTGATAAAGTATGCAGTATCAACGAACAATACACATATCTACTGATCTAGAGAGGCAAAGAACCAAAGACAACTAGTAGATAATTGAACTAAATTATTAGTGAGAAGATTGACGATAGAAGACAAAATCGATTTATATCTCCCAAATAATCATTTCCACTTGATTGATGAGAATTGTGCGTTCGGAAATTGCAATTTACTTTGCAGACATTTTCAATGATTGCTGATCTAGAGAGCTATTTTTCATCATGTCTGAACATAATTCGTGAGATATATTTGTTCTCTATTGCAATTAGCGTGTGAGAGGTGCTTAGAAAATTTTTAAGTGACGGAATCGATAATATTTACCTTTGTATGGAGATTAATTAATCCTGCACTTGTTTAAAGAAGCACTTTTGAAATTTTAAACTTTAACAAGTTTTTAACGCGGTTTGATTGACAGCATGTTGGAAATATTCTAAAAACTGCAATTTGAAATAGGCAACCAATATATCTTTTGGTAAGAAATTGTATTGCTAATCAGCTTTGCTTAAACCTGAAGCAAATCCGACATTAATCATTCGAACTGTTCACAAGGAGCCTTCTTGACATGCCTTCTTCTTTAAGACTTTTAACTAAACCTTAAATATTATGATTACTTCAAAACTAAAGTTGTGAATATTTATATATTTTAAGAAATAGAATTTTAGTACCATTAGTTGTTACGGCAAGATCCCAAAAAGCTGCTGCAGAAACAAAACACTCATTTATGTATAATTTAAGTTATTTAATGTTTACTATTAAAATATGAATGCACCATAATTAAATGATTTGATAATTTTCACCTATTTGTGTATTTCAAATTTTTACAACTGACTGAAGTAATTACTACAAGTGATTGTTATAGGTTGACTAGTATCCTTTGTGTCCTCGAAAACGTGTCCTGTTATCCAACTGCAACAGGAATTATTTTCTATTGCTTAATATTGTCAAACATATCAATAATATTTGTACATTCAAATGACAAGCTTCCTAAAAGATGAATTCTAATTAACGCCATTTAGTAAATACGCAACAAGATTCAGATCAATGATATGGAACATGAAGCTTGGTAATACACTGTGGTAAACCTTAATCATACTTATGCATCGTCAAAGACTTAACGTTTTATATATCATCATCATTCTTAACCCTGTTGAACCTGTAAGCAGGTATAGGGTGTCGTGGTGTGACTTATAAGCGAGTGACTGCAACCATGCGGGTCATAGACCGACACCGTACTCAACTTCGCACCACTGCAGACCGCTAAAATGTGAGCGTTTTATAAAAGAATATTTTTATCTTGATAAAACTTCACTATAACACTTAATATTGATTTGCAAAACGTTTTCAGCATGTTGCCTTCTTTTTATTATCTGTTTTTAATATTGTTAGTGTTGTGTCTATGTTGTTACCTGTATGTAAATATTTAATTAGGTGGATAGCAAAAAGAGAATAATATACTTCTACACTGAAGAAGGCAACATGCCGAAAACGTTTTACCAAGTGGCTATAAGTAAGTGTTACACAACAGTAAAAGTTTTATCAACATAATGAATATTAAACACTTCGTAACCACACTCAACAATGCTCCCAAAAAATATTTTATAAATATTTGATTTCACTTATTATGAAACCCAAATTGCTGAACATGGCAGTGTATCACTGAAAGGAAGCTGCAAACAAATATGCAGTAAACCAATAAAATACTTAGTCAAAAATGATAAATATAAATTAGATTATAGCTGCTGATGACGGCAACAAGCCTACTCTACTACTGATCTAATCAAGAACATGGAAAAAGTGTAATGGTAAAAATTTCAATCAGTCTATGAAGTACCACTTACCAATGAGCGCTTACAATCAAAAAATGTTTTCCGAAGTGCTTGGCATTCCATTGGAACAGATCCATCATTGATATTAAGGCATTCACGAGGAGTTTTTCGTTGCTAAAACAATATATGTAAAACCAATGGCAACATATGCAATTTATAAAAGCACGTAAAAGCCCGCAATCAATAAATCCAAATTACGTACCAAACGACAACAATCACTTTGAAGTAAACACATTTTGAGATCAGCACGAACACCGGCACATGTTGATTTATCGGATAAACGTTCTCCTGGTTCAGAATACTCCATAATTAAGTGAAAACAACGTTATGTGCACCTAATTGTCTTTTTTACAATTTTTATTAGAAACGTGATGCGACTTAAGAAGTTGAACTCTGTATTTTTGTCATCTGTTCGTTGTGCGATTTTCCTCAAAATTATAGGTTAGTTGACATCGACGGTTTGTTTCGCTCGTTCGTTTGTTTTTCTTTTTGATTTGTGGGAGCAATAAATAATAACTCGTTAATATTATATTTAATAGAAATCAATATGAAGTTTGGTTGTACAATTTAAAAAAAAAATTAAAGCCTCACCAGAATAATCTGAGGAATAAACAATGAATTATAAGTCTAACATACACAATCCTTTCCTTTTAAATAAAATAAATCCAATTCATACAGTTTGCCTGGGAAAATTAGAGAACAACATAATTTAGAACATGGACAATAATCCAATTACCAAACAGCAAACTCATTGAAATCTGCAAACTGCTAGAAAGCATTTTGTAAGTAAGGGAAGATATGTAAGATACAAACTTATTTATTATCATTGTTATTAGTTTAAATTATATGACAGCAATGTCCAGATGTTGTGTAATGCCTGCTTCAATAACTTGGTATTCATATACAACTTTCAAAATTTATGTAGTAATGTGCAGAATCTTATTGATGACTATTTTAGAAATCCTATAAAACATATCAAATTCGATTCTGAGATGAAAGTTGATGTAATTCAATCTGATCCATTGTGCAGTGGTGATATGGAAACTGCTAACCATTCCAGCAGTGCCTCAGTAGTTAAAACTGTTGACACTAAGATTAATGTAAAAAGAAAGTATGGAAAGCATCTACAAGAAAAAACAATGCATCAAATGACTGTGTGTGAAACATATGGTATTAAAATTAAACTGACATTGCTTGATGTATGATTTGCAATGAACTTTTTTTATAAGTAATTTAAATATGATGTTACAGATGCTTACAATAACATTATTCTAGTGATTCAAATGCAATGGAAAGCCACCTATAAGTGCATAATGAAGAAAACAGAATTAAAACTGCAGAACTTGTGGTATATGTGATACATATTTTGTGGATCAAGATTCATTAAATAATCACCTAGATCAGCATGCAATGACATTTGATATAGTTGAGCTTGCAGATACAGGTATTTCTAATGGTAATCAAGACATTCTAATACTTTCTATAAATTATATCATTAGTTTATATTTTTAAAATACTTACTCGATCAGCAGTCATACTTTTGTGTATAACAATGCCAAAATTATGAAGGAATGGACTATAAGTTCTTTATTGAAGTTCCATCTGAACCAGAGCCCATGGCAAAGAAATAGCAAGGTATATTATAGTCAAGATCACTTTATTGTGGTTATTAGAATTTTTTCACAAGTAGTTGTTTTAATAAATATTTTTGCAGATACCAATGGATATGCTAAATTGGAGAGCTAATAGAAGATGGGAAGAACTGTTATTACCAAAGCCTGAGTGTGTACCACACTTAAACTGAACTCCCAAAGCTAGATGAAACAAATGATATTTTCAATTGAAAATGTGTCTTTGGGTTTCCCATTTAAGCGTGCAAATTAAGTTGCCTATATATAAAATATAAATAATGCAGTTAATTTAATATTGCTTATGGAGGTAGTAGTGATAAAGTTGAATTTCCACCACCATTTTTTTTTATTGTGTAATTTAACCATAATAAGTGCATGCAACAAATGTCAGTTGTCTTATGCTTTCAAGAAGCTGTTCTTAAAGCAACAAACGGAAAAGTATTACCTGACGTAGAAATAAAACAAAAGATTGTCATTTTAAAAAGTTTCTTTATTAAATGCTATTAATTAGAATACAATTACGTAAAACATATTTTTTCTTTTACTAAAAACACTAAATAAACAATATTAGTTGTTATTCTCTGCACTGAGTCTGGAATGGCGCTCGTATCGTTCCAATGGCACGCTGTTGCGTTGTTTCGCATCGTTCAATTCGGCAGCTTCACTCAGTCGGTGTCGGCACTCGTCGCTCGCAGCGTCCGTAGGCAAACTTTACGTTTTCTTACATTTGCATCTTCGTGCTTATTATGCGTCAGATTCACAGTCATTGCTTGCCAAAGGATTAGTAGCGCTTCCCTCAGCACCCATCCGCCCCTCGACACCGCGCTACCAGTTCCGCTCTTGTTTTGTGTTTTTTGTTTTGACCGCGCGTAAGCGCGCGTGTGTGTGTGTACGTGTGCTGCTTGTGCGACAGCGTGTGTGCGGATTGTGTCTTCATCTCCGGCGTCGGTGCTTCTTCAGCTCGAACTGTTGGAAGGTCTCCAAGGCGACCCGGACTCGTCCACCACGTACACGTAGCGGCAGACTTGCAGAATCATGGCCGCCGAGTTGACTCCCGAACAATTGATGGTGAGCACACACGAAAACAAAACACATTGCAAGACATACGAGTTAGCTATAGTTAGGTATATTGTGAGACACATTTCTATCTGTAACCTCTAATAGAACGGAGAAGCAATGTAATAAGTGTAATGTTATCATAATCGATTGGTTTTGATTGGTTTTACGTTGCATTATTGTTCATAGGCTGGCAGCTGATCAGTTTGTTTAGAGTGGCGTGAATCATTCTCGTCTGCGTTTATCTTTACGAGCGGATGCAATCAATGAAAATGCATGCAGTTGTGCATTGAGTGAGCATCGACTTCAGCATTCACATTCGTTTTTGTTATGTATGGGTTCCGATTGTTCTATTGTTCGCTGCTGTGTCACATATAACACATTGTCATGTGTGTTAATTGTTGTTCCAACGTGTTGCTTCTTGCGACTATTTGCAGCTGCGTGCAAATTGTTCGTGTACCAGATTTGCTTGGATTGCACCGAAAATATATATTTTTTGTAGAATAGTTTGATCTTTGTACGTGGTGCTATTGAACATTAGCTCATTCACGTGTGGGTGTGTGAGAATTACGTCAAGCAGTATCGTCGTTGATGCGTACGCGTTTAATTGAAGCAATGAAGCGCATCGTAGGCGTTTTCCTCCATGCTTATACAAGCACAGTACAAACGCGCTTCTTTTTTATATACGTGCATAATGTGACAATTTAGGTGTGGTGTGATAATGAGCGTGTAAGTTGGTGAGCAGTGGTTAGTTTCAGTGAGCGCCTGTCGACGCCTTTAAAAATCAGTCGGCGTTTTGCGGCTACTGACAAGTGGCCACACGGGGCATGCGGTGACATTGATCTTGGAGTCGATGGTGTTGATTGGGTTGGGCGTTAAGTTGTGCTTTTGTCCCTGGGAAGGTTAGAGTTCACACGTGCGGCAGATAACACGTGTTCACGTACTGCATTGGATTTAATGCAAGGTTTGTTAATTAATAGTTGAGCGAATAGATTGTTATAGAATGAAATTGGACTCCATATAGTGGAGCATTCTTTTATTAATGAAAATTGAAATTGAGTTGATTTAATTTCTATACTGCTTTTAGGCGATTTATAATCAATTTCTCATTGTTTTGAAAACATGAGCAATGCCAGCTCGAAACAGTTTTAATTAAATTTAATCCGTTTTATTATCGTATTCAGTGTGTGTGAAGTAGCTGCATTTCTTGCATTGCGATTGCAATAGTTTGTGTATTGAGGTTGCTGGTCGGCTGATGTGGGTAACCGTTTCGTTTAATCACCACAACACGCCGCGGTGGTTGGCTGGTTTCCTCGCAACAGTCGCAACTAGATTTTTTGTTTGTTTTCCGTGCCCTCAACGCGTGGCGTATTTTGCTTGTCAAGTAGTACTGACATGTCTACGAATGGCACACGTACAGTTGTTGTCGTACATTTGCGCGACGCTTTTTGCAATCACGTTTATCTAGGTACTGCCAATGCGAGTGAGAGAATAGAAAGCAAAACAATGCCGTTTATGTAGGAGACATACTTAGCTTTTATTTATTTCGTGTTAATTTGCCGGTGTGATATGAATCGCAATTAAAATTGCCATTGGAATAAATTTGATTTATACTAACTGTTGGTTGAAGTTGTACACTATGGGACAAGGTGAAATTATGTTTTAGCAATTTGCTTTATATGATTCTAGGAGGCAAAGGAACAGTTAAAATATTCAACTATATTTTTGATTGGTTCTAGAATTTTCTCTCAACACACGACGTCTACGCGTCGTATCTACGTATCTACGAAATAATTAAAATTTATATTTAAAAAAAGTTGCATCAATCCATTGGCTTGAAAATTGTCTTAAATCAAAAAGAAAAGATTAATTTAAAGAAAATAGTCTAGTTTCGAAATTTACGTCATATTCAAATTTGTTGTTTTTATTTTTGCATCAAGTTCTTTATGCATTCTCAACAAAGCTGTCGAGTACATTTGAACTTTCTCTGTCTCACATATAAAACTACGATTTATTTCAATTGACCATAGCCTCTTGCCATTTAGCCAACAATTACGTCGGCGACATGTAATTTGTTTTCAGCAAGAATAGCTGGGAACTAAATTTAAACTACATTGTTAACTAGCTACTTATCTATAGATATATTACAAATTATAGTGGACTCTAATCATGCTGATGTATTGTTTCAAATGCGATTTTCAATACGTATGATTTCAACGTGTACACCTAATATTGTAGTGCATAGTACAAGAAAATGCAAAAGAATTTAAAAGAAAAAGATGTTTATTTCCATTTAATTATATTAGTAAAATATAAAAAAGCAATGTATAAATATTTTAGTTACCTTAAATATTCATAAAAACCCTTTTCTCTTCTCTCTTCATTTTTTTCTACGTTGGTATGGAACTAAGAAAAAAACAGAATTGCACACTTTCTAAAAAATATTTTACTATTCGTACATAATATTAGTTAATTAAATGAAATACAGAATTTATCACATTCCATTGCATTGAATAATGTGATAATTTGATACAGCCTTTAATATTATCGGTAACTTAATATTTTCTTCGGAATTTATTGTTGAAACAGTTACACCAGTCAGTGTAAGAGTGTATTCTACGTGTCAATGTCACATTCTTTTCATCCCTAACGTAATTATGATTTTGCGTTGGCTTACAATTCTAACCGCGTTAAAATGTCTTGTAATTATATCGTTGACCCACATCTTTTATTATTTTTCACTGCGAGCAGGCTTGCAATGCATCTCGTATTTTAAATTTGTTTCATTTGTTCAAGGATCCTATCAAAGGAATTTGTTTGAGTTTTTCGGTTTTTAATCCAGTAGAACACTAAAAAGGTATAAATTTTGACTAGATTAAATTTGACTCAAATAAGAAGTTACCTTTACCATATTGTCTAATATTTTTGAGTCACTACATTCTTTTCATCTTAGTTGTCAATAATGACCGTTCATGATGACGAAGTTGCTTGTCCGACGGATTTTAAATTGCTCCTTCTTTTAAGGTCAACAATCAAGGAATAAGTGTTCATGTAAGTATAGCTTGCTCAGAGATATGTGACACGCGTTGAAGATAATCCAAAGAAAGTCTATCAATGCAGTCGAATAGAAACTTTGGGAAACAAACAATTCATGTGTGATAAATGCTAGCTTTGAGCTATTGTTGTCTTATCATAACAAACACATTGAATTTATCTAATATTGACAGAGGAGATATAACATAAAACGAAAGTATAGTTGTTGAATGTTAGAATTTCTTCTGCATCATGTAAATCAATTGTCATATTAAAATACATAAGCAAAGTTTCAACGAGAAGCTATAAAAGAATTCTTGTTTGCGCTTGGAAACAAGCTATTTTTGCATCCTTTTGACCTAAATGGTCAGATATAATGTCAATACAATGAATAAGCAATTGCATAATTGATGATTTATTTGACCAAACTTTATGAAAAAACCGTAAAAGTGGTGCGAAATAAAGAACAACAGCGGTATTGCGGGAAAAATTTTACACAAATTATCGTTAAGTTCTCACTTTTGTCTTCATTTGTTGTACAGTATAATTTCTCGCATCAAATCGTAAATCATGTGAGCATTACTGTGTACATCTTGACGTGTATAATGGATGAACATAAACTCTAGATGTGTACTTGAAGTACTTAAAGCGTCACCTTCTCATTCTTCGTTGTCTCTTGTCATATTGTCAAGAACATTACCTATCGCACGCAAGCATGCATTTCGTCGCCACAGGCTGCGGCTGTCAATTCTGTCACGAACCCGCATCCGACATCCGTCCTCGGAACGGCGTCACTCTCATCTCAAGTTTTTTCACATGGGCCTGAGCACACGTGTTTTTTCTTGTCAACTTTGCTGCGATATTTCCTGGGTATTTTAATTAACTTATTGAAACGTAGGTACCAATCAGAATTGAGGAAATCAGTCAGTAGATTTATGACAGGATGATCAAATAGTAGAATTCCAAACAGTTTTGTGGCGGCCAAAACTGTAAATGAAATTAATTTAGAATTTCATCAAGACCCTGTACTCGTTAATATCTATGTATGGCCAATGCGGAGGCATGAATAGGAATTTCCGGCGTAGACTCTACCACAGTCGTGAAACGTCGCTTCCGCTCTGTATGTACTATGTTAGGCGGGGTGTGGTGAGGAGCTTCTTCCGGATTTAATCCTCGTATTCATTTAAAATGTCATGGGGATATTTATGTATTTAAACGTCTTCACTTCTCCGTGTCTAATATTTTATAACAAAAGTGATTCCAGTGTATGACGCCATTCAGGGACTATACTGGGAAGCGCAATTAACGTCGATATCAACATTGATATCATTGATTACATATCTACAATGCAACATTTCATCAATTGTGTCAACACGTCATTCTCACATTTCCACGAAACACCACACATGTAGGTGTGACTACACTTCTACGCATTTACATTTTATTTTTCAAATTCGTTTGCTGTGAAAAGGCAAATTGTGCAGTAATTTTTAGTGCTTCTAGAGTATTGCTGCTTTTTTCATTATAGTGGTTTTTATTTACGTAAATACGTATTTTTTATTATATCAATGCTCAAAATTGCATTAGCTAGGATATTTTTCGATCAACTTCTTTAATTCCGAATTGCGCACTAGCAACTATTATTTACCTACTAGTTAGTGCATATGTGCAAATTTATTTACTGCACTAACCTAGCAGTCAGTAATTTGATTCATGTATACTTTGGCAAGCTGTTGAGTTTATGACTTAAACTGCGTAAGTTTGGAATTTTCCATCTTGTTTTTTATATAAATTAGGTCCGTGAACACACAGTTTTGCTACAAATCGGTAGATCTTTTGAACAGAATGTTCATTTGGTGTTAGTATTGAATGTAAATATTGACTAATATAAATACTACTATAAAGAGTAGGAGCGCAATTAGTTTGCACAAAAAAGTTGTTTTTTGTCTTAATATTTAACTCTTTTGTCAGGCAATTTGCTAAGATGAAAATTTTGGATTTCTGTGAGATTTTATATTTATGAATACTTCCAAAACACGAATAAACTTTGGGATGGTCTATTCTTTCGCAAATGGCAAACTGTAGAGCAGGGATCGGCAATCTTTTTCGGACGGCGGGCATTTTCGAATCAAATAAATTTACGCGGGCCGCACATTGCAACTTGTGTATTATCAAAAATAAATATTAAAAAAGACAAATTTTTTAATCCTAATATAGTAACAATATGGCCGGAATACAAAAATTATACAATTTATAAAATAATTTTTTTTTATCTTAAAAAAAACATTTCGGGTTAATTTCCTTAATTTGCATTTTTTAATAAACGCACTATTCATAAATAGTTTGATATGTTTAGCAACTATTATCGAAAAATGTGAGGATGCAATTCTGAATTTTGTTTGGTTTTAGTGTTTTTTCTGTGGCATTGCTAAGACAAAAGATTAACAATTTATAAAACTAATACACCCGACACATGAAAATAACATTCTTCAATAAGATAAACCGAATTTAACATTAAATTATTTTAATGATGATTAATAGAACAATAGACTCTTGTGCCCCCAAATGCAGCGTAAGAAATGAATCGACAAAACAGATTAAAAAAAATAGAGAAAACAATAATTTCTAACCTAACCCGCACATTCTTGTCACCTGTCAATTCATGTTCGCGCTATAAGTTTGTTGTTTTTTCTCGAATTATATTTGTGCTTTAGCGGGCCGTACTCGTGTTGTACTCGCATTAGTAACTTTTTGGTTGTGAGTTATTCTCATTTCTTTACACACTTGAGCCAAAACATTTTTATTTTTAAAACTGAACTGATTGTCTTTTCATTCCGATTTTGGCTTGTCTATTGGCTCCAAAGAATTGTATTGAAGTTACTAAGAACGTTTTCCTGATTAAAACAAAAGAAGAGAAGTTTGTAATTCTGATAGAATTCCGAATAACATTCAATATTATTACTTCCAAGGTTTACTGTTTTCTTTTCTTGTGCACACATTGTACTAGTTAGAATCACAGGAAATTGAAATCCGTGTATTTATCTGACGCGCCTAAGTACGTAAATATTATTACGCCATTCTGGATTTATCTATTATTCGCAATACGAAAATTTCACAAATTTTCACATTTAGCTCATCTAATTTGCTTAATAAAGTATTTCTCAATTGTTAGTCTTATCTCGGGTTCAAAAAAATCATATAATTAACCCTACATTTTGTAATATGCTTGTGCAAAATAAACTAGAGTAGTTGTGCTAAACTAAAATAAATTTAGTGATTTTATTTAATTAAAGATAGGCGTATTCAATTTGTTCAAGAAGATTGTCTATGGAAATGGCTATTGTGCTTTTTACTGCTCCCAACTCTATTGCTGCGATTTGTTAAAGCTTAATTGATTGTATGC
>JAODIE010002774.1:186836-235407 GCA_027575565.1 Diploeciton nevermanni
TATGGAAATGGCTATTGTGCTTTTTACTGCTCCCAACTCTATTGCTGCGATTTGTTAAAGCTTAATTGATTGTATGCACCTTTTCAGTTTGTTACGTCATCCATCACTGCAATACAATTAAAGTAATTAACAAACAAGGTGTGCGTTCCATTTTGACAATGTATTTAACATTTTTGTACAAATCTGTCCAATTAGTAATTAGTCATATTTTACACTTTTATAGCTTTTGGCAGCGATATCTTTATTTTGTATGTTATTATTTAGCTTTTTCTGCTTGCTTAATAGTAATAAACCAAGGGATGTTAATTGATATGTTTCATTTTTCTAGGCGACGAAAAAATTTCTTCAGATTGTTAATGCCCGCTCGAGACACAAACACGATTTGAAGCTGTCGATGGCTGTGAAGTTTCTATTTGCCCGGAAATTCGATGTTGAACGAGCCATCGCTCTCTATCAACAACATGAGGTGACACGCCAACGCGAAGGGCTTTGTCATTTCGATCCCAAGATTGAACCACTGAAAAGCGAACTGCAAACTGGCAAATTTACTATTCTGGTAGGATATAACCAACATGTGGATGTTAATAAGATAGTAATTTGCATGCATTTTTGTAATTTTAGCCTAAACGTGACTTGGGCGATGCGGCTATCGCAGTTTTTACTGCGCACAAACACATCCCGACGAAGAGTACGCATCAGACTACTTTACAGGGTGTTGTATATCAATTGGATGTTGCCCTTCAAGATCCCTTGACACAACGCTCTGGAATTGTTTTTATTTATGATATGTCTAACTCAAAGTTTTCTAATTTTGACTATGACTTGAGTCAGAAGATTTTAACTTTATTGAAGGTAAGTGAGCAATATTTAATTAGTAAATGCATACCAATGAAACGAGAGGCGTTGAGTTGATGTATAAAACTGTATTATGGGTTGTCTATAATAGGTTTCTATTAGAACTTCAAAGGAAGTTGTGCTCTTTCTTTTGTTATTTTTATCGTTTGCCGTTATAGAAGTAACGTTTTTTTACATGTCGCAACGATGCGAATAATTGCAACATTTAATGATAATGATTTAATGATATTCATTTGTTGGCAGTTGTTACGCTCGTTTCGGGTTGCACGAATCTATGTACTGACGTTCTAAGCTATAAAAACAGCCAAATTTAAGAAGCATTTGTACGTTTTAGCGTTTTAACTAAGCCGTAGACTAGAGTGCGCCAGCTACAAAATCACTCAGCGCAGTTCCAACTCTTATTTGTTTATTAGCAGTCGTTCAGCGGTGCGCGGATATCCAGCATGTGGTATAAGTTTACATAAATTATAAAAGTTTTACATTTTCCAAGTGGGATAAACATTTCAAGCGAATGTGAATTATTTTATAAGATTAACATATAAGCACCTAAAACAAAAGTGAATAAAGAATTAAACTAATGGGAATTTGTTGATAGTGAATTAACCAAATATGGGGACGATGGTTATGTGAGTATGCCGAATGGACACCATTTATTCAAACTTTTTTGATTTTTTAACGTGGTACTGTGTTAATTTTTGCAAAGGCGGATCAAAAAAGGAATCTTGTCTTAGTAATGAACCATATAAATTCACTTCAACACACAATATAATTATTTTAGTAATATGAATGTAGAATACTTAAATATTGATTTTCTTTTTATTCTAAAAGAAATCTTCCATTCTTACAGGAATAGAGTAACAATGGTTTACCTTGTGAGTCAGGTATTTTAAGGCTTTTGTAAGATTTAATACTAGCTATTTTGTGTGTTGCTATGTGTTTATTTTGTTTTGCGTGTTTGCTAAATTTACTAAGGAACTCGTATATTAATCAGAAATAATAGAATGGGTTAGTCATATTTACTACACGATAATAAAATTATCGTTTGGGAATTAATTTCAACAAAAATTTATTATTTGAATCAGTCTTCTTTTAATTTACTCGGGGAGTGGTATCTGACAACGCGATAAATGTAGAAGCTGTTTTATTTAAGAGCTTTATTTGTTGTTCAACAAAAATACGAGAAACAATTCATTCAAAAAATACTTTACTAAAAATACTAAATTTTCTATTTATTTATATTTTGTATTGTTGTATAAATATTTCAAAAACTTCCAATCTGGTATTTGTTAATCATATTCTGGAAAAGTTCTATTTGTTTTAAAGTAATGGCTACAAATAATTTTTTGTTGTCATTGGTATTGTTAAGTATCACACTTTGTAAATCATTATTTTTGGGTATAGTTGAGTGTGACAAAAAATATATTCAGACAACTAAATTTAGAATTCTTAAATTGCATATAGAACGAATAAGAAAATACTTCATAAAATCAATAATCCAATAAGGCCATCAAACATCCACATCTCAAGGATTTTCAAACTTACTATTTCCTTTTCGCCAACCACCTAATAAAACATTCATATGCAGGTAACAATATGAATACAGTATTAGACATCAAAGAAAACATCCAAATTTATAAACACAAGTTGAAAAACTTATAATAACTTCATAATGAACACAGCTAGTCGCACTTTCATACAAGAATTATATTCCTGCAACTAATCATATAATAAAGAACAGACGACCATCTCCACCCAACTTTTATAATCAACAAACCAAATAAAAACATATACAAACATTATACTGAAGAAGGTAGCAAGTCGAAAACGTTTTGCAAATCAATATCTATCTAAGTGTTATAAAGTTGTGTATCATCGACATAATAATTTTTTTTAAATTCACATTTTCTAAACTCTAACTCAATACTATTTTCTGCGACAAAGAAACGGAATTCAACTATATAAATATTTTGGATAATATTAGTAGTTAAAAATGTGTAAAAATACTTAAGCAATCTCTCAATTTTCATGGACATTTCAATCGTGTAATAATTTTTTTTTTAAACCTGCTGAGTCTTTGAACACCCTTACAGATGCAACAAATATTACGCTCCAAATAATACAGAGTTGAAATATTTGATCCTACTTCAAAATTAAAAACGGATAAAATTATTTGAAAATCACGAAACGGCAGTTTTTTGCTACAAAAAAGTGGCTGAGGTCCATAAAACTCCATTGCCACCACCGCTGAGTTATATGCTGCGATATATTTTGCCATTGTTTTTGTAGTAGTTTTTCATATTTCTAGAATTGATTGCAGAACATAATTAATACAGTTGTGAGATTTATTGATACTATATTATTCAATTTTATGCGCCATATTTGAATTTTCTTCATGAGCCCTGTCACTAGTACGTTGTTATCAGTCTCAGTCTTCTCGCGCTTGCGTGCATTGAGAAGCGGCGTCGCGACGACACCGCACGAAAAGCGGCGGCGTCTCGCGACTATCGTCACTGACGTGCGCCCTTGTAACATCATCGATTGCGGCGCGCTGTTGACTTCGCTGGCGCGTCTCCCGTCCCCATGCACATTTACTCGTTTGTAGTCTGCCCGCCATCAGAGGCGGTGAATCCTTATTTCTCCGTACCGTATACCTGCCTGTTAAATATCTCTCTTCAGTGTAATTTAGCTTGTTTCTTGAACCATATCCCTAAACAGCTTATTGTGTAATTTAATTTCCGAAGTAAAAGTGTTCCCACTCTTTGAGGAAGAGTGGCAGATTGAGGGAAATCGACAATTTTTCAGCGTGCGCGTGTCGTAGTGCGTGCGTGCTTTAATTCAACGAAGTCACTGGTAGCAGGTATTAATAAACTGCTAAATTGCAACCAGGGCAGAAGTGCAGCAAAAATATCAACAGGAAGTGTTTCTCTAATCAGTACAGAAGAGACAAGATACTAGAGTTGTTGGGGTTGCATTTAACTTTCTGATGTGGATGGAGTAACGTCAGTGTGACGCACAAGGGTGGTAGCTACCGATTTGCAAAGGAGTGAGTATGGAGAATAGACAAAATAATTTACGGAATAGCAAACGAAATTATAGAAGCTGTAATTTTTAAGATCGAGGACATGAAAATTAAAGTAGTGGCATAAAATGTACATATAATCATGTACATAAAATAATAGTAATGTAATATTATAAATATAATATGATTAGTGGCTAATATGGTCAGTGATAGTTGTAAGTTACGAACATTGCGTCCATCGCGGGTCGGCAATCAACGTCAATTTGTTGCTTGTACTGTCGGAACATACGGTTCCAAGGGAGGCGGTCCGATTCTACAGTTATGTCGTAAATGAAGCTTCGTAATCCCTATCTAGTGCTGATAATCAGACACATTGTATGACTTTATGGGAATGTGTGTCGTACATAGTTGATTTAAGAGGTTGTCACCACCTTCAACTGTATTTATTATATTATTTATCATATTATAAAATATGTGTTGCAGTTGCCTGATGCTCAGAAAAGAGCTGATTAGTATTGAAGCTTGATATTTGATATATATGTGGATAATAATTATTTTTCCTCTTGTGAATTTTCTTGCGGATTTCTTTGTGTTTATATAAATTGGCTTGTACATTGCGTTCTATGAGCTTGTAATTTTTTAATTTTAGACATATCACAATTTATTAATGAAAATAGTTCAGGTTAGTGCATGATTTTCACGTGAAGGCGTCGTTAAATATAAATTGTTTCTGTGTAAGTTTATGAATATATTGGTTAGCATCGCATGCGAGAATCTCTCATCATGCTCATCTCTAAATAGTTTTTCGTTATAATTATAAACCTGCAAGTTAAGCATGTTCGGTACGATTGCTGGATCATACTTAGTGGCTATTAAACTGTCACATATTCATGCGTTTCGTAACAACTTCACTTCAGCGAAATGTGACTTCGACATAAATTTATTTTTGCTCTGGTCTAACCATTTGCGCTGTTTCTTACACGTGTCCAAGAATTGACCGCTGCTTGCAACCCACATTTTAAGTTAATACTATATTAAATACATCATAGGTTTGTTATATTTGAGAAACTGAAATTATAAACATCTATAATTCCGGTATACTAATTACGTTTGTTGTCAACCCGATTCTCTATAATTCAATGTCTATAAATACGACTCAATTTCCAGTACAACTAAGTCGTAGATTTCCGGGAATTAATTTTATCTATTTATGTTTTGAATAATTTTTATGAAGATTTTATCAAATAGAAAGCTATTCTATTGTTCTAAGCGAATTAAATCAGACCCGGTAGTTTACTGGAAACTATAATACAGGACTTATTAATGTCAATTAGGTTTGAAACTTATCATTTTGGTCTGTGTTTTATTTTTTTTTGATTATTCTATGTTAAAATTTATTAAAACCGAGGGTAAAATAGACTTTATTTTGATGTTTACCATTATTTGCAGGCATGCCACTGCTTGCTTTTAGGCAACATAAGGGCAAAGGATAGAAAGGTTACACAATGTTTCTCACTCTGAGACTCTTGGGGTAGAGACCGAAAGATCGAAAATTCAGGGCATGGGGAGGAAATCAGGGTTCTGAAGAGGTGACTCACGAATGTTATGCAACACATAAAAGAAAGGTTTTTTTTTTTGTTTGACTTGTTGCATTCTTTGATAAATAAGAATAAGGATTTTTTTATATATGATATGTTCTTGTTCCGCCTTGGCAGTTCGTATTTTGGGGAGTGAGAAATTTTTTTTGGTAATATTTTATTTTAAATAATAATGGAGTGCAGAAACAAATTCGCTCTATTATTCAATTATTCTCAGTTTGTGCAGCTATGAAACAAAAACAATCGTAACACGTGTCTCGTTGTTAATAATAACTATTAAAAGCATGCTGATCAAAATACAACGAGACGTGCAACAGGCCATTAATCACCAACACCAAGCAGCAGAAACCAATAAAGTAGACTGTTGTGATGTATTGGATATTACTACATATTTTGTTTTAAGTTTCTAATTACGTGTGTAACAATAAATTAGTTTTTCTTTCTGGTGTTATTAATGTCAATAAAAACTATTTTTGACCAACTATTTGGGGGCATTTTAGCTTCTGATAATATTTAGTAGGGACTGAATGGGTGTGAAAAGAATTAGGTTATTTCGTACTTCGCGTCGTGCGTGCTTCACACGCAAATCCCACAAACAAAACTATTAAAAAGAACATGATATATCAATTAAAAAATATAGATTTAAATCTAATAAATCTATAATCTTAGTCTTAGTCTGGATTGTTTTTGTTTGCTGGCAAGTTTTATTTATTAGATGTGGCGATGTATAAATGTAAGGAATTCTTAATTGAATTAATTTTAGTTGAAAGTGTTCATTATATGAAGGCGAGGACTCTGTTCTCGGCGAATATCGATTAGAAAATAGCTGAGGTACACCTTCGTTTTGCACAAATTAAGCAAAATGAGCGTGTTACTGGTCTTTCACATAAAAGAACTGGGAAATATAGATGATAAATGAATGTGTTTCTAAAGAATTTAGTATGGTTTAATATAATTTTTTCGTCTTGAATAATTAGTTCCTCACGGATGTTTTCTATTTAAAGGTTGCTATTATATGGTTTCTCCTGTAAATCAAAAGATTTCAGATGATTTTTATTAAGGGTACAATTATTGTCAATAATATTAACATATTAATTGTTTAAAAAGATATTTATGCCTATAACAGTATTATCAGATTTGCCGAAACTTTTTATAGCGGCTAAAATACTTGTTGACACACAGCAAGAAAAATGAAAGTATTTCAGGAACAAGTTGAAAAATAGAATATTGTGTAAATGCTTGAACTTGTTTTACGATCAACATCTTCATCACATCGATGGGATGTTTTTCTTGGCACAATTCAAATCTCAACGAAATAATGACACTTATAATTCTGATATCGGTTATACATAATTTTAATTTGCTAATAACGACATTATAATAACTATTGATGTTGAAATTGTTGCTCATCGTGGATATACTATTCTGAGGTCATTGGTATAAAACGGAAGTTTAACTTATGGTTCAAGAAATGAAGTAATTTTAAGTAAATTTAAACTCGTGACATCTATTTCGTGACTATGGTATTAGTAGTCACTATATAGCATTTTTATGTTCTTTGTATTTAAATAACATATAAATATGTACAGTAGAGGTCGGAAAAACAACTTTAAGTTTAATGTTCTTTGACTGCGTGTAATAAGTGCGAGTTTTTGCCTTTGCGCCCGCTGGACTCCTGGGTTTCATGCTTTCTGTTTTTTTACGCGTGCTGACGACAGTGTGCGCAAATTTGCGGCGGACGCTTTCCTCTCAAGTCTCGCGATGCGCATTGCTTGTTGCTGCTCATCAGCACAAGCACAAGCGTCGGTCTATGGAGTTGCGTAAAATTTCCAAATTGTGATTGCTTTAATCGTCACAAAGTCCGTGTGCCGAGTCCAGTATAAGAATTTGGTTTGGACTGTAAACACCTAAATATGAGACGCTCCATCCTCTCGGTATGAGTATGGTATGCTGTGGAAGCTTTTTAATTTATTGTAAGTGGATTTATTCTCTAACATTTTTGTTTTTTGATTTCAGGGAGGATATCCTGCCAAACTGAAAAAGGTTCTCATCGTGACGGCTCCGCTGTGGTTCAAGGCGCCTTTCGGCATTCTACGTCTGTTTGTGCGCGAAAAATTGCGCGAACGCGTTTACACCGTGTCGGTGGGGCAACTCTGCACGCACATCCCTCGGGAGTCGCTGCCCACGCAGTTGGGCGGCAATCTAGTTCTGGATCACGATGGCTGGCTCGCCGACTGTATGCAGTCAATGACTACCAGAGAGGAGTCACCTACACCGGACTACGGTAATAATGAACAGATCATCAATGTGTTATAAACAGTTCGTACAATAATATATCATTTTAGATGGCAAGTCGCCATCGTCGCCGGAAAAGCTCATCAACTCGGACATCGAGATCTCAGCATCCCCCAATAACATAAACCAACTGGAAAGTAGTTGGGCTGAAGAGGGGTTAATTAATCCACCTAGCAGCGCATCGTCTGGATTCTCCGACGACGATTCACTGCACGGTGACGGTGCCGTCATGAGCATCCAGCAACTTGTTGAGCACGTGCGCGACGCAGGTCGGGAAGGTCTCACCAAGGAGTACGCAGAGATCCGTGCTCGACCTCCTGATGGTGCCTTTGTCTGCGCACGCGTCAAGAACAACCTGCCGAAGAACCGGTACACTGATGTACTCTGCTACGACCACTCTCGAGTCATTCTTACAGAGCTGTCTGGAGAACCTGACAGTGATTACATTCACGCCAACTTTGTTGATGGATATAAGCAGAAAAACGCATTTATAAATACACAAGGACCTTTGCCTAAAACGACACTTGACTTCTGGCGCATGATTTGGGAACAGCATACGTTGGTTGTTGTAATGACTACAAGAGCTATGGAACGTGGAAGGGTTAAATGCCATCAGTATTGGGAGAGTGATGTGGATCGTGAAGCAGTATATGCCGAGTTTATCGTGAGAACAATTGCTATTGAATCGAATGCTGATTACACTGTCTCAACGATTGATTTAGTTAATACCAAAGTAAGAAAAGGAAATAGAAATATATGCTTCTGCTACTGTTGCTTAAAAAAATCGTAAATGTATGTGAATTCTTTTAGACCGAGGAGACAAGACAAATTTCCCATTGGCAGTTTACCTCATGGCCGGATTATGGTGTTCCTCACACTGCGAAAGGGTTGATTGAATTTTTGGAGCGCGTTCGTCAACAGCAGGCTAGTATGGTTGCTGCCTTAGGTGACACATGGGCTGGTCATCCACGAGGACCACCGATTGTGGTTCACTGTAGCGCTGGTATTGGTCGCACAGGTAAATTTTATTACATTTCCAAAATATAAACGAAATTTATTGCTAACTTGTGCTTAAAGGTACATTCTGCACGTTAGATATTTGCATATCACGACTTGAAGATGTAGGCACCGCCGACATTCGAGGCACCGTAGAGAAAATTCGGTCTCAGCGAGCTTACTCTATACAAATGCCCGATCAGTACATCTTCTGCCACATTGCGCTGATAGAGTATGCCGTTATGAAGGGTCACCTACAAGCGGCCCTCTTACCTGAGTTTGCCGTCGAGGAGGACTCGGATTGAAAGGTTCATCCGACGTATGCGTTGGGAATAATATTTTGAACATTGAGACAAATGTGAATAAGAAAACACAATGTGCTGTGCAATTTTGTCCGGTTATAATAAGGTATAGTAACGCTACTGAACGAAAACTAACGAAGCCTCTGGCATGCGCTTGCCACCTGGTTGTATTAGCAAGTTACAAGTTTTATATTGTATGCTCTTATAATGACCAATGGTGCGATTGCAATACCGGCAAAGTTGTGATGTTTGTTCATGGGATTGCAAATGGAGACGAAGCGTAATTCTTTGTGTCTTAATGGAATCTCAACGATTGTAATTTATTTGTTTAACGCAGTGTATTTATTACAGTCTATATTATGTAGAAATTTTATCATAAAATTGCACCGAACCGTTTTTACCACTTACTGTCATGTCTGAATGTATTAAGTTGTGGCCTCTATTGTGAGGCCTTTGACCTGATTAGATCTGCATTTCTCAGTTTCATAGCAACATAACACAAATCCATCCAATTCAATGAACACTAATGATAGATTACAATATTTAAAGATATTATAATATTGCCAAATTAAATCTATTTCAGTACAGCTACAAAACAGATGAAAATTACAAAAAATAAAAATAGCGTACGAAAGAACTATCTGCTAAAATTTATCCATATTGCACATAAAGCATTCGTGTTTGTTTCAAAGAAAGTATGTTTCTTCCACATCAGTTCATTGTAAATTGGGTTTGAAGCAAACATTGGATAGTTTTTTTTTATAAGACTGCGAATACGGTTTTAATGTACACTAAAGTAAGAAAATAAACTAGCTAAATGAACATTACAAAGAAAGTATAACTTAAAGGCTAAAACATGAATAATATAAGTACATACAAAAAAATAAATTAATGAAGAACTGAATAAATTAAAATCTAGCAGAAATGTACATCGTTACCTTGTTTGATACGAGATTCAGTCGGTTATATACTTTATTTTTAGGCTCCTCAAGTAAGTGCTCCGCTTATTTATCAAAGTAATTTATCACAACCTCGATATATTTAATGCAATTGTATGAATGGATTCTAATTCTAAAGCAAATTTAGTGCACTTGTGGTTTGAATTACATTTTTATTTCATGATTAATCATAATTACCATAAGTAGTTCAATGAAAGATTATTTTGAATGTTTGTATATCTTGTCTTTTTGCTTGTTAAGTTGATATTTCTCGGAGGCGGAGGATTTATTGTGCATTATACATATTTCTTTTATATTTATTGCAGATAAAACGTTTTTTTTTTTTTGCTTAAACACGTTATGTCTATGTATTGTATATAATGTATTCATAATTATTAGTTTCAAAGCGATATACAACAAAATATAAAACAAATGCTGTAGTTTTATTTTGCAAGTATGAATTGGTGAACATCAATTTGAGTTTTGTTATGGAGTTCTTAACTTTGAAAATGATATCGCAACACATTGAGTTGCCTACCATTACAAAGTAAAATTTTGGTTTTAATTATAACTATATTACGAATAACTTATATAAAACTTTTCTAAATAATTTTTTTTATTAAGTATGATTATAAATCAATTATTGAGAAAATGCTTAAAATGTATCAAACTTGTGTAATACGCTTTGTACAGCAGCTGCTACTAGATGTCAGTAAATTCGTTCTGCAGGTTTTTGCAGACCGTGCTGATTGATGATTGGCCGCCCGTTCGGCTTGCGCCGCGCAACCCGCAAGAAGTGTCATCGCGTGAACATGGCCGACGGCGCGACCAACGGCCAGCCACACCACCAACCGCATCATACGCCGGGTGAACTGCAGGATACGCTTCCACAGCTGCCGCCGCCGTCATCGGTGCAGCTGCAACGCGCAGTGCAGTGCAACACTACAGCCACGATGCGTGTGGCGAGCAACGGCCCGCGCGTTGTTACCATCAACAAGACGGAGACGGGGTTCGGCTTCAACGTGCGCGGCCAGGTGAGCGAGGGCGGCCAGCTACGCAGCATTAACGGCGAACTCTACGCCCCCCTGCAGCATGTCAGCGCCGTTCTGGACCAGGGTGCCGCTGAACAGGCTGGTATTCGAAAAGGGGATCGCATTCTTGAAGTGTAAGTACATGAATACAATCATTACGTTCAAATGTAATGTGAAAGACATTAAAAATAAACTGATCAATCAGAGGTAAAGGGATCGATATATCGGCCGTCGCTATGGTGACGATTTGTTGTTATTATTCTGTGAGAATCATGTTTTAAGATGTTATGTGATTGTCAACGTAGCGTGCGAAGTATCGATCGCAAATCTTGATCACTAGTATGTCGTACGTAGTTGCTGCAATGATTGCAAGGCGAATGCAATGTATTGGAAATGCATTTATCATCAATATCTGAAATGAAATGGCAACTACTTGACATTGCCATGATTACTTATTGTTATTGCTGTGAAGCCAGTAGCTACGCAAAGTGCGTATTATACAACCATTGCTTTGATTCAGTACATGTTTTATTGAACAGACACGCAGGGAGGAATAACTCATCAATCAAATAGAGCAATGCTGTTGGGAATTTTGTTACGTCATTGCGTTTATTTCATTTAGACATATGTAGCCAGAAAGTGTCTGCAGAAGTGTTATTAACCTCAAGTTATAACTGCTTCTAGTTAAGCAAATAATTCAAATGCAAGGATGGCTTGATGGAAATAATTTTACTTGACACATGGCATCTAATATTTTAGTTCTATATTGAGATTTAATAATGAACTGACTCATAAATTGTACACTGGTTTAAGTTTAGTAAATGAATTTGCAATTGGACAACACCCCTAATATATCTTGTATAGGCCGTCAAAAATAAACTAGTACTGTATTTATGAAATTGCTTATTTTACAGACCTGTAAAAAAAATTCCATGTTTTGCATTCTTTTTAATTGCTTTAGCTTCATATAAACATACTAATATAAGATGCAATCAGTTGTAATCACTCCCTATTGTCTTCATGATGCGGTTTTATTGTTATTTGATATGACATACAGACATATAAACGAGTAATTTAAAAGCAACAGTTTGCCCTGTTAAATATTTTGTCTTATTAAGTCGAAAACTTTCACTGTTAAAAATGGCTCTGCAAGTCTTGGAAGGGCATGTAAATTAATATATCAATGAGGTGCGATGAAAGTGAACGTATATTTTGCTCTAATTACAAAATTTTGCTTTTCATGATACGTCACGCATGTGTTGCATATAATTTATCAAATTGGTTTTATTTTCAAACTGGTGTATCTACGCGGTTTGGACCCACTGATCAATATAAAAATTAAACAAAGTCATACTTTACAATCTTCATGCACTTCCAGTTTTTTTTTGTGGGCAATTATACAGATATGATATAGGCTTATTGTTTTATTTGAACTACCAAGTTAGAAGAAGCAACTAGTAGGGCACGAATTGTGGCGTCGGTAGATAAAACGCAGTAAATCAAATTCACTCAAAGAGCCTGATTTGTGTTGATTCTTCCAATGTTTGCTCAATCGAATCGAAATGTTTGTATATTGCAGAAGAATACGTTCTTTCAGTTTGTTCAAATTTTTTAAAAAAATAATATCCACTTTTTTAAAATTGAAAACTAAGGAGAAGTGCACAGGTCTGCAGGTCAATTGGTTCTGCTAAGATTATATTTAATAATATAAATTCTCACCGAATCTAGTCTCAATTATTGCTAACAACCATGATAGGCATGGGTAACAACAGTACGCTTCGTCATATTTTCTTTTATTGAGAATTGTTCATCTATCGAGAATATGAGTGATTCAATGAGGCTGGTTTGAATTGGAAGATTCCTTACAAAGAAGATGCATTATAAATAATATTCCAAGTCGAGAAAGGGAAATCATATCTTGTTTGTATTGCTAGGCTCTATTAGCTTTACATGTTGCATTCGCGTCGATGCTTGCTATTTTTGTATGAAGAACTGGTTACATAAATGTTTTCGTTGTTCTCTCTGCTAGGAAGTGTGAGGTGCGCTCAGCGTGCTTGCACGTAGTGCACGAGACTTGCAGCTTCACAAGGAGGGCGAGCTGATTTAATTAGAGTTCATGAACAGATGTGACCTTTTATTTCTTTACTTTGAAGTTGATGTGCTTGTAAATCGTTCAGTTAACATACTCATTTTTGCGCTATAAAGGTTTTGAATTATATGAGAGTTTTTTCTGCTCTAAGTTCAATTAAAGTTTTAAGAATGCGAGTAATTGCGACCTGCTTTATACATTTTATTTCTATGAAATTAAACTTCAATCTCGACCTATATACAATGGAAAATTCCTGTCGGCAATGTGTCAGTTTCTGGTTTCTGCGTGGTGCGTGATAATGATCGTATGTAATTATTGCACGCCAGCAATTATTAGTTCAATGTGTATTAAATGCGCCACATACGTCTCATATCACAGGTTTCATTGCTGGCCTAGCTTCACTCAACTTACACGCGCGATTGAATTTAATTTCCATACATGCGCATTCAACGAGAGGTTAATTAATTCATTTTGACAGTCTGCAGCTCTAGAGGCCACACCGCTTGCAAGCAACCAATCAGCGCGCTTAAGGCAAGACCCAAGTTGTCTTGGTTTGAATTAAAGCACGATTTGCGTTGACATGCGTCCGAAGGAGAGATAGTAATAGAATGAACATTCTTTGGTTGTTGAATTGCTTGTGAAGAAAATGTGTCTGATGACATACTCATAAAGTACTTCAAAGATTTATTGATAGTTGAGTATTTATATCATGGTTTGATTAATGTTATTCAACATTTATTTCGGATTTATTGAGGGTAATCTGTTACGTTATGCTTTGAGAGTCAAGTTGAGAGAGAAAGTGTTTTTCAAAAGACACTCTTTTTTCTTAGTTATCCTAAAGGTCAGTTGCCATCGAGCACTTTGTCTTTACCTACAATGCTTAATCGACTCCCAACATCCATCGATTCACAAACAACTTTAAATAAATAAGTGTTTGATACATTCTCACCATTTGTTCTATATTTTATTACGCACGCGGTTGTCGCACATATGATAAATCAATTTGGAAGTTCAATGTGGATCAGTGATTATTTTCTAATAATAAAAATTGTTTTGAGCATAGATCTACTTAAGTGTTCTTATCAGTAAATGTTTGCTGCGTTGTTACTGTATTGAATCAACGTGATCGGAGGAATGGGCATTTTACCAATTGGGGGATAATCATCTGTTTGCTTAAATTTTATCTACAAGCCACTGGCGGCGTTAAAAGTTGCGGGTCGAGTGGACCTTTTACCTAAATGCCATTCGTGCGCGTTGTGCTTAGGTTGCTGTGGAGTTTAGTTTGTCGATTTCGTTTATTTCGTAGAGAACAGTGAACGTAGTCGTAATAATATTTGAATTTATTGATAAACATTTGCTTTTGGATGGCTTTGGTTCTAAAATGTTAAGCTATCACGTGTGCCTGCCATATGTTAATAGTTGTACAGAATTTCCTAATAACAATTACAGGTAAAACAATTGAGAGTATTTTAGAGATTATCATATTAAATCATCTAGTGCAATATCTCATCAATATTGAATCATCATATTGAAATTAACTTTTCTTTTTATTCTTCTAGGAATGGCGTCAATGTTGAGGGCGCGACACATAAGCAAGTTGTCGATCTTATCAAATCCGGTGGAGATGTCCTTACACTCACAGTTATCTCAGTTACACAGCAGGTAAATATGTTTTCAATTTGTTCTGATTGTATCTATTAGATCTAGAGCATGCTCTTGTTGTTTGTACATTATTTAAAGTTCAGAAAATTAGCATAGCGTTTGGATGTATTTCGCAATGAATTAGTTAACATTTTAAAGACATTGAGAATTTGAAATATTATTTTTGCTTTAAAACACGTCCATGGTCAAATAAACCAATATGCTACTTGCAACTTTTTGTTTCCTTACTTGATGGCAATTACGATCTCAATTACTCATCAATATTAGAGTTTAATAAGTGCGAGTGTTGTAATCGTTGACCTAGATTGAACCTAATTCACGTCTCTCACATACTGCTTTGTTTCTGACTATGTGTGTGCATTTGAAATTTAGGAAGCCGAAAGGCTAGAGCCGTCCGAGGAGCATCAGGGTTACACATATATGGATTACAGCGAGAAACGCTCTCTCCCAATTTCCATTCCTGACTACAATTACAATGAACGTGCAGGCGAGCGATATGTTGCGTTTAATATTTACATGGCTGGTAGACACCTATGCTCTCGACGATATCGCGAGTTTGATCAGCTTCACCAGGATCTCAAGAAGGAGTTTATTGGGTTTACGTTTCCAAAATTACCAGGCAAGTGGCCGTTTAATTTGAGCGAACAACAACTTGATGCTCGACGGAGAGGTCTTGAACAGTATCTTGAGAAGGTGTGTGCAATTAAGGTGATTGCGGAGAGTGATGTAATGCAGGAGTTCCTTACTGATCACGATGATGAATCGAATAGCAATCCAGTTGATTTAAAGGTATGTAACTGAGCCTTAATGTGTTTATACAGTGCCATTTATTATTATTCATTTGATTTCAGGTTTTGTTGCCCGATCGGGATGTTATTACGGTGACGGTGAAGAAAAGTGCTAATGCTGATGAAGTTTACGCGGCTGTAATAAAGAAAGTGGGAATGAACAAACAAATTGCCAAATACTTTTATTTATTTGAAATTGTTGAGTACAATTTTGGTTAGTAATCTACTTGTAATTCTCCCAAATATTAAGGTATTTAATTTGGGTTTATTTTAGAGCGAAAACTGTTACCTTCGGATTATCCTCACAATTTCTACATTCAAAACTATACTACTGCTACGAGCACGTGTTTGTGTGTCCGAAAATGGCTGTTCTCAATTCCCAAGGAATTAACATTCATGACTGATCCTCTTGCTACTTCATACATATTTTGGCAGGTATGCTAACTGGCAATATAATTTTCACGGCCTACTTTGGACTGATAAGGTAATTAAAAACTTTCTGTTTATAGGCTGTGGATGAAGTCAATCGGGGTTATATCCAAGCCGGGGAACGGCTCTATCAGTTAAAAGCACTCCAGGATCAAACTCGTGCTACAGAATATCTCCGATTAGCGCGAGAACTCGCCGGCTATGGCGAAGTTGTGTTTCCGCATTGTGGATGCGACTCGCGAAAAGGTGGTCATGTTATTGTTAGTGTCGGTACAGTTGGAATTAAGTTGCACGCATGTCGCGAAGATGGAACGCTTGAAAGTCAAGTGGTAGAGTTGAGTTGGGAGTCAGTTACGCAGTGGGAAGTGGACGACGAAGCGATGGCGTTTTGTCTGAAATACAACCGAGCGGATAAAGCTCCAAGATGGGTCAAAGTTTTTACACCTCACGTAAGTATAATGCAAGCTATTCAATATTCTAGTATTTTATTGATTGTTGTCTGTTTGTTTAGTACCTATACTTACTGGATTGCTGCGAACGAATAATGGAAGAAAGCAAATGGGTTGACACCGGCGAGAGAATCAGCAATTGAATGATATTCAAGAATCTCGCGTAATTTCACGCGCATTCTAATCACACTATACTTCTCACATAGAGTTCTGAGATATGAGTTCTATGTGGGACTTGTCAATGATTGTAAATGGTTATCGATAAGGACAAACATTAACTTTCACGTTAGTTAGTTTAATGTTAACGTAATTGTAAATCATGTCATTGTTTACATTTCCATGATCAACGTTAAGATCTAAAACGTAATGCAATTTTCAAAGGGTTCTTGTCCCTACAATTATGTATGTCATGTGTTGAAACTGGTTGGATGGCACAAGTATTATAACCTTCTCTTATTCGAAATTGTTAACATGTTTAACAATTCCAACTTAAGTGTTATTTGTGATAGAGATGTTTACTTTATTTGATATTCAACTCCTAACGTAATGAATGGGGAGACATACTACTGCACATGATGATGTGAAGTTAAATTAAATTACAACTAAATTATCTAGGTAAATACATTGTCTGTTGTACATGGGTTAGGTGTAATAATATCAAAGATACATTCTATATCAAGCATAACTACTAGTTGTTAGCGAATCGTACATGCATAGATCTATTTAAAGACAAAACACAAAAAGAGATTCTGTAAAGTATTAGCGAAAACCTATATGTCATATATTCTATTAAGTTTTGTTATAATTTTGCTCAAGTTAAGCGTGCGCTGGTGGACTCGCGCGAGGCGCTATTTATGCAGTAATTAGATAATTAAGTACTGAAAGTACTAGGAGCTGTGTGAAACGTCGAGTGATGCGATTGTCGATAGCAGGACACTGCCATAGTATTGTAATTAATTGTGCGCGATGCCTGGATAATGATGGAGCAATTGTTGCCATGTGTAGTATTGCATTAGTGCAATTTCACAATTCATTTACATCGGTTTACTGTTATTTTACCAATTTTGCGATTGGGCGCTTGTTCATTGAGGATGCGGACACGCGAACACAATAAAATCGAGTCAAAAATGCAATATTACGTATCATAAGTATGTACTTCTCGATTCGAACACGTAATAGGGCGGTCGGTGGTATTTTGTTGGGGTGTATTTGCATTGCCAGCACTGAATTAATTACCTGATGATAAATGGTGTCTTAAAACGATTTTCGCATTTTTGTTGTTAAGTTTCGAGAATGGAAAATGTTTATTGTGATATTTATCCCTTATAGCTTTACATTACAATAAATGATATACTATTGTAAAACTCGGAGATTTAATTAGAACATTTTTGTCAGCATATTTACTTGTGTATAATTTTTAATTGATTTATCAATAAATCCTATTGTGCTTTTGGTTTAATGAAAAGACACAATGCAATTTTAAAGTATCTTCGTGTATTGTTTTATGCAGTAGTGGTAAAAACGTTGGGAATGACATCGAAATAACGAAAATTACATGGGTTTAAATTAAATTTAAAGAAACCAGCTGCAATTATTGCAGGTTGCCGTTATTTAGGGCTTTATAAGTTGGCTTCTAGGAACTACAAATATAAACATTTTTATATAAATAAATGTGCTAATATTTATCTATCGATCAGCTAGCTTCCATAAGCTCACATAAAGTTCACCTAATTAATATCAATAATAAACTTGTTTCTGTTGTGTTTCAGATTGTCCCTAGACCATTCTTACGAGTTCCAACAGGTACAACACTAGGTGCATTTCCTCATTGCTATATTTATTCCTAATAAATCATTGCATAGGTTAGGTTAGGTTGCATCTACGCTTTTGTTAGGAATCCTTTACCACACGTTACAAAAGCGTAGTTTGTCTGGATGTTCGATACTATACTCATTGTTTGCAATCTGTTCTCAATTGTAACAAAAGAGTATCAAGTAATGATTTTATTGATATGTAATGTAAATTTAATAAATATTTTATTTATG
Source organism: Diploeciton nevermanni (assembly GCA_027575565.1). Lineage (NCBI taxonomy): Eukaryota > Metazoa > Arthropoda > Insecta > Coleoptera > Staphylinidae > Diploeciton > Diploeciton nevermanni. The sequence continues at coordinate 205,333 of JAODIE010002774.1, forward strand.
AAGATTAATGAGAATTGATGTTGAGTCCAAACATATTGAGTAAAATATCTATTACAGTGGTAAGATGAATTGTAATATAACATTTTAAACATTTGAGAAAATTACATTTCTAAGATGTTTTGTGCGCCAGCATAAATTTATTATAAATAACATTAATTTTGAAATGTTGACAGGAACCATGTACCATGTTGTGTACACAATTGAACTTATAGGAAATCCCAAAAATAAGATGCCTGGAATAGCATTTTCTTTAAACTTATTGATTGTATACTGTTAAATTTTGGGAAAAATTCAATAAAATAAGATTGCAGAAGAACGCATAGAAATTGCTTTATTTTATTTGTTTTATTGCTTTGTAAGCATTTGAACTAATGGTAAAATATTAAAATGTGACTGTCCTGGGATTCAAATTGGTCAAATTATTGAAATTACTTCAATTTATACACGTGTTGTGAAAAATATTTTTCAGCATACTTTTACAATTTATTGATTTATTGACTTTTCTAAAACGTTATCTAGTTTATCTAGATGTAGCCGACTTTATTCTAAAAAATCGGTAAAAAGCGGTACAAGCGTGAACTAAAAAAATATACTGAATGATACTGAAGAAGGCAACATGCCGAAAACGTTTTACAAATAAATTTTAACTAAGTGTTATAGTGCAGTTTTTCATCATAATAAAAAATTATTGCTGTTGTGTGATTGGTACCAGTTTTGTTGCTAGCGATTTTAGGGTCAGCTGAACTTCTCTTGGTCGCGGAGTCTATGCTCAACTGGTACGTATAATGCGTGTAGGCTTTGTTGACATTGGCATATTCTTCGGCTTTCCATTACCTTATAAAATATTTAATAAAATATTGAATACTCTGTTCTTTATTGTTTTTGGGTTCATTAGCATATTAAGTGATCTAATCCGAATGGATCCAGTAACTCCTGAATCAAATTCATAAAACCGTTGAATCTGTTTGTGATTAGACCTAATTGAGATAAATGCAATATGCATGCCCTATGGAGAAATGTGTCTTCAACTGTAATTAGCGCCACAGTATTTATTTGGACTGGGCATAACATGACCTAAAACAGTATTAAGAACAAAAGCAAACGTAATGAAAAAGAAGATTATTGTAACTAAGTTGATTAATGCTTACAATTTTTAATGCAATGAATAATAATAGTATTGTAGTTAATGTTGAAACCATTGCATTCACTATTAGAAATTTAAGGATTATGTGATGTTATATATTATTGATACAAGTTCAGACCAGTTTCTTTGAAATATATTCTTGGTTGTGGCAAAACAGACAACTCGATGCGTTATTTTAAAACTTAATATATAGATGTTGGAAAATTACTGTATATTTATACTCATTGAATTTGCAATACTTGGTACTACATAAAACGTTGACCCAATGTATTGTAATATTGAGCAAATAAATTAACAGATTTAACCAATTGTTTATATTTTATTCACAAAATTATTTAAAATAATATTTAAACCTTGCATATTATAAAATATGCTTCGACGACGTAAAATTAAACTGTACTTTCATTCAGAGTAGGAAGAGTTCTAGTTGTGATAAGTTGTTGGTAATATTTGACAGATGCCTTGGGGGATCTTGTACGATTCGGGTCGCTAAAATTAATCGAATACAACCCAAATTTACTCCTGTAATAAGTAAGTTATTCTGATATGCTAAATCATCTTATTATTATTAGTTACGTATATCCAAAAATCCATTCAAAGTTATCCATTAAACTCCAAGCAGTATAGCCAATCACACTTACATTGTCTCTTTCAATACTAAGAGACACTTGCTTCAAATGTTCCTATAAAAAATAACTTTAGAAGTCAATTCACGAAAGGGTGTATTTTATACATTCATTATTTCAATTCTTTGCTGGTCATTTTTTTCTCCATAGTCACCATACCCATTCTCAGTGATTAAAACATCTGGGGATCCATACTCCATTTTAATAAACTGCAGAGATTTTCGAATACCTTCTGGAAAAATCTACAAATGTAATAGAGGAGGTATTGATCACAAAATCTGTTAAACTATTAAATTACGTATATCATAGTTTGCGTTGGTGATCTTTTCCATGTAGGATCCACTCCAATGGTAACTTGTGCATCATTAGTTAAACTATCTTGTGATTGATTCACAGTCTTGTTGTTGAATACTAGTCGCGCTGTATAATAATTCATTGCGTAGAAATCATTACTGCCTTTAATTAATTGTATATCCATCTTAGTCAATACGGGAAGTTTCGATTGAATCATGTTTTGATTTTTACTTGAGTTCGCAATAAAGTCCTTCATTGTTTTAGGAAAGTCGCCGATGTATATTGGGTGAGCCCATTTTCCAGTCTAAAAAATGTAGAATATTATTTGGATCATAAATTGTTTGTACTAACCATAAACTGTGTATATCTCTCTGCTGCATCTATATCTTCTTGCTTTTCGGTTCCAGGTTTGAAGTAGTTGCTATCAATAACTAAAGCAACTTTTCCATTATATTTCCATGCGTATCTACTCTGATAAAGTCGGTATACGTTCGCATGAGCTAGTAGTAAGTGTTTGGTACAAATATAAACTTTGCCATTTTCAATTTCATATTCATTTGGGAAAATGGTGGTTAAATAAACATTAAAATCACAAAATGTATTTGGCTCATTGATTGTGAGCCAATACTTAACTTTATGGGCATATAATTTGAAAACCACTTTTGCATAGACCATAAAATCTTCAATTATTTGCGAATTTTGAAACCCACCATATCTTGTCATTGCAATAGGCAAGTCAAAATGTAACAAAGTCACAATCGGTGTTATCTTGTTTCGAATAAGTTCATCTATTAACTGGTCGTAATATTCTACCGCGTAGGGATTTGCTGATAAGATTCCACGTGTTGCAGTGCCATGTGGCAAAAGCCTTGACCAAGATATTGAGAATCTGTAAGTTTGGACACCAAGACGTCTTAAAAGCTGGACATCTTCTATATACTTGTGATATGAATCGCAAGCAACGTCACCCGTTGTGTTATCAGCTACAATTTGTGTGTGATGAGTGAGGTAATCCCAAACGGATTCACCTTTATTATCTTCGTTCCAAGCACCTTCGATTTGATATGCCGAAGTTGCAACACCAAACTGGAAACTTCTTTTGAAATCACCAGCATGCGCAAATTTCCTACAATAACTCGAATTAAAATAACCCACCATTGTATTAGGTGGTTTTAATGTTTGCACCTTAAGATAACTAAAATGAGTATCAAATAATTAATAAAACCCTTCATTCCGGTTCCAAAAATTTTCAGATGAAACGGCACCATGTTAGTGTTAAATAATAACTGACGAAATGCTGAAGCATTATTAAAATTGAATTAATCTCCTGATAACATTGTTAATTTGTATTTGTATTGCAAAATGAATAAATTATTTTTACAGGATTATAATAATATGTTTAATGTAAATAAATTTATATCAATACGTTATTGTGAAATAAATAATATATTATTAATAAAATATGATAATAATGTTGATAATTGTTTTTAATGTCGAATTAATGACACAATAATTGCATAACGTAGATTATCGGTTATTTCTCCAATTGTGAAGATTCTTCATTTTGCCATCGTACTGTTACTTCTTCTCTCTTCATTTTATATATATATATTATTCTAACACAAATATGGACATTTTAAAATATTGTTGGAGAGTTCAGAAATATATTAATATGTTGATAAGTTGTCACTATAACACTTACTAATGTTCATCACTTAATAAAATGTTTTCGGCATGTTGCCTTCTTCAGTATCCCCATAATCCCCAAAATACCCATCTCCGACAGAAGAAACAGCCGACCACCGTTCACTCAATAGTGAAACTATATAAATCGGAAACAATCACAAATTATTATCATACTGAAGAAGACCGAGAACTTTTTACCAAGTGCCTAAAGGTAAGGTAATGAATCTTAAACACTTCGTAACCACACTGAAATGCTCTGAAATATATTATGTACAAACCCAAATGCATGCAATCTTAATTACCGCAAATCACTTTCTTTCCTTCGGAACTACTTTAGAGAGAGAACATTTTTTTTTATTATTATTTATTAAGTACATACATCAAATTTATCAGTATGTAATCCCGAATTCACAATGTATATAGTTTTATGATTTAATTAATATATATATATATATATATAAGCTCCAGTAGTTTGTCTAAACCACCTTGTCGCCTCCGAGCTTTAGTCTCGAACACAACTCAACCAGTGTCATCAATGTGAGCACCCGTTATTACTCCAATGAACACCCATAGCCATCTCATCACATCCATAGTGGTAGAAGTACCTATAGCCGTCCATAACGCTAGTGGTCAACCTTGCTGAACTGAACTAGCTTGAGATTAATCTACATAACCGGCATGTTTCCATTTTATTCTGTCTAGTGTGCGGTGGGACTGACTGATTCGAAATCCAGATCAACGCACAAAAAATAAAGACGCTCATAATCAAGAATCTTTTCATCTACCCTCCTCACCCGGAAAGACCAGACTCCCAATAAAGATACCGAGCACGCAGCAAATCTACTGCAAAATTAATCTAAATCGTAATATTTTCCCGTTGGCGTTACCTTTAGGCGAACTACTATAAAACCAAAAAAGCTTTTTACCATAGTTCCATTGTTTCCCATCCCACCATTTTCCTCTATGCTTATTATATCATAACCACAACGTATATAAAACGAAAAAATCGTCTATTTGATTTAAGTTGTTAAATATCCATAAATGTTTTCTAAGTGACTACAGCTATGGAGAAACAAAGGTTTGTTTGAAATGCCAGGGTAAAGAGATGTATGCCAACAAATGCGCACAGCTTTTCTTAAATTACATTTACTTGATTATGGTTGTATATGATATTGTTGAAATATAATGTCAAGACAATTAAAACTCACAAGAGGTCGACACATACCACACCAGTGGGTGAGACACGAGGAGGCGAAGGTGGTGAGTCAGGCTTAAAGAAGCATATTGTGAAATAAAACCAATCAACGTTTTGACTGCATTTCGGTTCTTTTTCTCAACTTCCCTAATAACAACAACAGATATCCATATGTAATTATTATGTTTTTATGATTATCATATTTTACTTGATTTCAATCTACCAAGTCCCTGTAATGTATTGACCAATACTAAATGGGTACTTATCTTGTGCTAGACACTGCAGTAGAAGGTAGGTTTATTTACGGTAAAATGTTGATATTAAATTTGGTTTATTTATTTAGATGGATCACAAACAGATTTAGAGACAATGGAGACAAGTGGGAACTTATTGCAAGCAATATCAAGTAAAGGTGACTTATGAATTGTATATATAATTTGTTTCATTGGGTGTCATCACAAAGTATCTAATTATTAAATATTTGTAAAACGTTTTTGGCTTGATGCTTTCTCTTTTATAGATCCTATAAAAACAGATAACATTGTATATTCACTACCGCAATTGTCAAAAGTTCTGAAACTGAATTAATTGAATATTTTGGTGTTTGCAACATGAAATTAGTTAAAAGCTTCTATTTACAGATTACTGCTCTGATTAATATACATAATCCAGTCTAGGCTTTTAAAGTAATAGAATCCATTTCATTAGTAAAAGATATTATGAAAATTAATGCAGCTTTCTAGCAGTTGAAATATATGGGTGGTGTTCATCTTGTTGAGAACAATCAATTGAAATTTATGAATGACTTCCGCAATTCTGTACAACAAGAGATTTCTATACCAGAAGAGTTGAGTGATAACAAAAAATCTCAAAATTTTGAATTTACCACGCCAAGTGCCGCAGGTGTCGCAGTAGAGCAACCTAGTTTGAAACGTAATTTTAATCGCCGATATAAATGCAGAGAAGGCAATTAATGATTTCCGTAACTACCAATTACTCTATTTATATTAGTTTACTGAAAATCTATTTCAGGGATAAACTATTATGTATGCGCTATAGAAGGATTGTTCATCTCAATTCTTTACGAGAAGCAAAAATTAAACTATTGAACGTTTCTTTGCTAATTGCTGGAAAATATTTGTGCCTGTATGTATCATAATTTAATGTAATATATCATAAAATTTTCGCCAATTATGTTTCAGGTATTGTGATAAATCTTTTGAGTTTTTGAGATCCTTGCCATGCATTTGGTGGTTTATTCTGGAAAAAGTCAATTTAATTCATGAGCAGATGTTATGTTTAAACATGAATACTTTGCACAATGTGCAACTGTGGTGCTTCAACTATATAGGCTTGGGGCCTTCTTTTTTGGATTTTGGTTTTTTTACAATCAGTGCCTTCTCACAGTACTCCTTGATCTTCCTCATTTTGTGGGCGATTGTTTCAAATTCTACTAAAAAAAAGAGCCACAGCTGTGTTATTGACAGGCAGCCACATTCTTCATCCTTTGAAACAACAAGAACCCATGTGCCAGCATCAGGTTAAAAAACTTAATCCAAACAAAATTATAAATTATTGGGGGTACTATCAAAAATTTACTAAAGACTTTGCACACATTTGCAACACAAAACACGTACATAAAAACATTTCGACGAACGAACTAATTTAGAACCTCCTGACCATGATAAGTTTTAATGTGGCAACTGGCGCAAGCAATGTGGCGGTAGGAGCAGTTGTATTCCAAAGAATAATTGGAAATGATTTGTCCGTATGTTATGCCTCCCGGACTTGCTCGGCTATCAGAAAGGAACTACCTACTGTAGCCATTAAAGTGAATTAGTTCCAATCATATATTTACAAACTATAAAACTCTTCAGTTGTTATTTTAAGCACCCGAATTCAAACTTAATTAGATGGACTACATCATTTATTATAAGAAAGGAAAACTTATCATCTCAAATACAGATGCACCATAATGAAATTCATTTTTACACTATCCAAGAAGAAACAGCTGGTTTAAAATCAATGTGCGTAAAATTTCACGATAATGTGGAGGAAATAAGAAAAATATCGTGTATTTAAATAACGATGAACATCTATCCTATGGTTGATCCCGAGAATCCACCCCACAAATTTTAGAATCAACCCTCAACAAATTACAACGTAATGAACCAAAACTCATATGCCGAGTAACGAAGGAAACACACTTTAAATGGTCTTATAAATGCGCATATCCGAGATTAAGTTGTTTGTTAGTTGTGCAGCCAGATGAATATGGAGACCTAATTAAAACTTATCACAAACCATTGCGGCATTAATGAAACTGAACCAAGTATTTAATTTTTGCATTAGTGCCTGGTATGCGTAACACTCACTATACGGACCTACGTTAACACCTGTGCCAAATGAGCAAAATTTGAGAGAAATCATAAGTCCTTGCGTCACTCCAACACCAACGAGACCTAGTTTTCTAACGATTGTTAGAACCGAACTGAAGCTAACGGTGAATGATAGCATCTATTCAAATGATGTTAGAAGAGTCAATAAAACAGATTCAAACCCTACGTAGAAATTGACAATCGAAGACAGGCCATTAGAACACCTAAGCGGAATTATTATATAGGGGTTATTATAAAAAAGAAAAAACAACCCATACTGATCCCCAAAGTCTGTTGCATGCTTGCCTTGATAACAACATCCCAATTTTGATAAAAGACTTCTGAAATCATCTTTCCTGATGATAGACATCTATTTAACGCTGAAAATCCTTCTGTTTCCATAGTAGAGCAATACCAAGAATTACATGGCATGATATTTTGTATTCACTTTCCTTTAGTCCAATGACCAACAAAAACCTAAATAAACAAAGTACAAAACAAACTGAAAAAGGTAACCAACCAAAAGTTCTATAAAAAAATTTAGTAAATGTTATAGCTTCATGACCTCAGACATACATTTTATATTCACGATAAAACTCAATATATCAAGAATAAATCAGTTCTGATTTTGACTTTAAACTGAGAAGTACTTTCTTTCTAGCCTTGTAGATAATCCCATAATTTTCCGAAATTAAATTGTACGTCAAAGATTCCATTTCTATGTATTTTCCTATTAAGTCATTAATAGTTCAGTAGTTTACTGTGCCACTTTTGTATGCCGCAAAATTCTGAACATACTTCGAAATTGTTGAAATTGTGCTGCAACACAAGATTAAGAATCACTGCTTTGAAGCAACATTGGACCTTTACTAACGGTAACTAGTGTCAAATAGTGTCAAATCAAATGCATTGCCTTGAGCACATACAATCACAGTATTTGATGTCTACTCAGTGGCATAGATGACGCAAGTTTTTAGTTACTTGTCAATTGACAATTCCAATGCCAAATTAGAAGCAGTTAGACAACATATCTCACAATTCCTTCACAAGATTTTGGAAACTTTAAAAATTAACCTCGACTTTTATGCGTGTGACTTGCGAACGCACTGAAACCCTGCAGCTCATAGATTGACAGCACTGGCCGCTCAGTAACTGCAGCGCTTTTCTGTTCGGTAGGATGCAGATTTCCAGCTTGGTTACAACACTACCAAGAATGAAGTTGGTGGCGGAGATCAAAACCGCAACCCACTGACTTGTAAGCCAGCATTGAAAATTCATACTGATAATAAATAAAATAATTTCATTTTTAGAATGTTTAAGTTTTCAAATTGCACGCGTTTATTAGTAAACATATAAAAACAGATGAAGTGCTATTTATACATCTATCGGCGTGATTAAGAAACATTGGGAGATATACAGTATGTTCAAAAATACTATGTATAGACTGGCCGAGTCCAGCGCAAGCACGTCAAGAATTTGGCGGGAATAAGTTTGCGTACGTTTGCATCATTGGGATCGCCGGCTTTGTACAATTGTTTTAAGTAAATGTATCTCGTGTTGATTTAAATCTCTTTGTAAATCACTTTCTATAGCTTCAGTTACAATGGACACTAGTCGATACAGAAGGCGTCACATTAAAGTTGAAAATGAAGAATCCACTGAATACCCACATAATTTGTCAATGTACACTGCAGTACCATGGCAAACAATTCAATTAGCTGAGTTTGAGGACATGGCAATAGATCGTCTGCGACTTCTACGCATTTTGGAATATGCAACAAATATTGGAAATAAAATCTATTCTCTTGAATGGATGAATTGCGTTAATCAAGAGCTCAAAAAGGAAAATCTTGTCAAGTATATTCGATTACTGAAATGTGATTCAAATAACAAACTTAGTGATATTCAATTACGCCGAGAGGATCATCTTTCTCATCACATTTTAAGACTGGCATATTGCAGGACTGAAGAGCTTCGAAGATGGTTTCTGAATAGAGAGTTGGAATTTTTTAGGCTTCGGCTAATGAATACAAGTGATGAGAGCATTGTTGAATTTATGAAGATTTATAATTTGAAGTATACTTTGGTGTCAGAGGATGAGAAGAATAAGTACAGAGATGAGATTAACTGTTCCACTGGAGGGCACTTTGTTCTAGATGCTACAAGTTTTTATAAGGTGCATTTTCACCAGGTTTTGCCACTAATATCTCAGTATAAAGTGTTTGTTAGAAAGGGATATGCATATGTTCCTAACTATGAAATCAGTACTTGCATTTTGTCATCCTATAGAAGTACCCTAAGTGAATGTTTGGCTGTAAGTATATTTTTTATATAGCTTTAGTATATGTTGCACACATTTTATTTTGTTTAGCTTGCTTCAAGGAGAATCTCAAATGTAAGTGATGCAAGATTAAACTTCTTAATTCAGAACATTAATCAAGTATACACTGGCAAAAAGTATGATGAAAGTTCTGCTAAGAATCTTGGGAAAGTCAATCTTTCAAACATAGATCAATGTTCACGTGATTATTTCCCACTATGCATGAGATCTATCCATGATCATTTTAGATCTCTTCATCATCTTAAACATCAAAGCAGGCTACAGTATATGTTCTTTCTCAAAGGTTTGGGAATGATTTATGAAGACGTTCTTGAATTTTGGCGTGAAGAGTTTACGAAGACAATGGATGAATCGAAATTTGAGAAACAGTACGCTTACAATGTAAAACATACCTTTGGTAAAGTGGGAAATATGAAAAATTATTCTGCGTATAGCTGCACAAAGATCATCTCACTGAGTGTAGGGCATGGTGAAATTCATGGATGTCCTTATAAACATTGGGATAACAGTTATTTAAAATCCAAATTGGAGGAGTTGGGTATTAGTGGATACGGCGTCACTGAAATTTTGGAGGCAAAGCAAGGAGGACATTTTCAGATTGCGTGTGGAAGGTTCTTTCGACATATGCAGGGACGAGAGAGTCAAAATCCCATCAATCATCCCAATCAATACTTTGAGGATAGTATGGAATTGAAGACCAAGAAGGTAGATAAATCAAATGAATATTCAATGATGGATACTAGTGTAACAGAAAGCACCCAAAATTCATAGATCTATGTATTCTCTAACTAATTGTTTGTATTTTATTGTACATATCTTACAGATATGTGGTTTAAAAGTTACTACTATTTTATAAAGTTTTTTTAAATTCTTCTTTAATAAACGAACAAAGCATTTTTGAAGTAGATTTGTATCAACAGATTCAAGCTTATTAAGGGATCTACCGATTGGCACAAATACGGATCGGTTTCATTATGATGTGTTGGTGTAATTCGCGAAAAATGTTCATAATATCTATGAAATTCTAAGTCGAATAACCCAATTACTAATACTGATGGTAGCAATGTAAATATGACTCAAGCAGGTACAAAATAGGAGGTCTTGCTTTTTCGTTATTATCTAATAGGGTCGTCCACAGTCACCATCATATGCAAATTTATGGCATGCTTGGATTTTGTTTTTGCAAAAGGATATAATTTTTCATTCTCTACCAAATAATGCTAATTGCATGATCGTATCATTACTGGTTCAGAAGTTAGTAAACGTCGCAAATATTTATTCTTCATTTTTCTATCAAATACATTTTCTGGGGAACTTTTCAAATCCCATCACATCAATTTCATTAGAATGTCATGATGAATCGCATCGCAATTAAATTGATGTGATGAGATTTGAAAAGTTCCCCAGAAAATGTATTTCATAGAAAAATGAAGAATTAATATTTGCTTAACTCTTGTCGGTTTCCCCGAACCCGAAGGTACTGACCTTTCTGTCACCCCATCAGGGAAAGCCAATAGAAAATGCTGATACTCTACCACTAGGCGAGAGAACAGAGGATCGAGAAAAAGGGGTCTTTCTTGACCGATAAAATAATTAATTCTAGATGGCACCAACAGCACCGAATAGAGGGAGAGCGCCTCTCGTGAAGCCCCAAATTATGCAAAATTACATGTAAATGCATATTTAGAAGAATATAGGAAGGACAAGTTGGAGCAACATTTATGTTCAGCATATTAATATTTACTACCATGTTTTCATGCAAATCTCTAACGCATCAAATGGTAGTTTGTGTTGCTTTACCTAGTAGAGAATTGTGTCTTTTTCTGATTTATTCTTTGATTAGATTGTTACTCATACATTTAATCCAAGGAGCATCGCGATGGAGACGTACGCACTGGCAGTACGAACTGGTACAACCCGATGGTTGTCAATACTTTATTAACAAAGTTATAAATTTAATTTATAATTATCAAAAGGCAAACTTGAAATTTCATCTGAACCAACTACTCTTTTATCATCTTTAGCACATACTTCTAATTTAAAAATAAACAATTCATGATTACAAGTGTATTAAATAAATGAATAGTCGCCCCATGCACAACTGTTTACTCCATCATCACTGATGCATCGTTTATTGTCTAGAAACGATAAACATTTCTTTCCCTTTGCCACCGTATAAATTTGATGTTTTTCGGATCTAATTATGTGCTGCGTTATAGTTCTCAATTCATGCTTAAATAGGCAGTCTAGATAATGTTGATGTCGAATTTCATTTTCTAGTACCCCTTTCTTTATGCCACATATACCTAACTTATAAATTTTCTCAGTAAACAATTCATGATTACAAGACGTCATTGTATGAAATGTTACATAAGCATTTTTATCATGAAATAGAGCATCGAAATAGGCATTAAACAATAACTTTTTTTTATCACTACATCACTTACACCTTTCGCCCTCTTAATCAATTCATTCTCACACGTTTTAAGAGCATACAACTTACGGCACATTCCAACTTTTTTGTTAAGACTTTTAATACCGTGAATATTATTCTCGGGATACACTGATGTATCAAATCTATCTTCTGCATCCCGTTTAATTATATCATAGATTGTAAAGTCGAGGTTTTCATTACAACTAGAATTGCGTATTAAATGATATACGAGCGAATCTGAATCCATGTACAAGAGTTGTGCGCGGTAAATGTCAGAGACCAATTTAGTTTTAATATAATTGTAATGAAAGTGATACATTAAAAATTTAGATGATTTTAAAATATACATACCTAAGTAAATTGGATTATTAAATATGTTAGATGTGGTACTGGCGTTGCCATGAGTTAAGAGAGCTCCTACTCTGGATGTGTTGCCATGACAACGGGTGTTGTACCTACGGATGTGTAGTTATGACAATTGACACCTACTGTAGTACGAAGAGTGTTTCTCTAAGAAAGGAAGAAGATACAACCTGTTATAGGTGTGGGAGAAAAGGACATATCAGAAGTAGTTGCAGGTTCCCAAAAGACCCTATTGAGGCTTGTAAATCACGTTGTAATTACTGTTGTCGAGAAAGACATGAGGAGGACAAGTGTTAGAAAGCTATTGGGGCTCCCAAGCCACGTTGTAATTATTGTCAGGAGGACGAAAGCGATCCAGCAGATGATCTCAGATTGCCCAGTGTGTCTCGAAGAGTAGGCCTTGGAGTGGAACGCTTATAGCTTTTGCGTCTCAGGGCGGCACCTTTTAAACATTTTTTTAAGGCGCCGATTTGTCGGTTATGCGATATAGTGCTGTTATCCGGTTAGCGGTGCCTGTCACGCCCGACGAAAATCGTTTTGATACAGTCGGTATTTCCATTCCTAGCACCGGGCGGTGCTCGCTGATTGCAATGCTGAACCACGCTACCATAGAGATTTTGGATGTTATTCAGAGACCAAACCTGGACATTATTAAAGTCAATGAGATCGTCGATATTTGTCATCTTGAGTTACATGTTCCAAACATAGAAGTCTGAAGAAGCTCTTGGCTCATTACAAGCACAGAACACCACGGGTGAGTTGACGGTTAGATTGACGAATGACACTCCTTTTGCGTATCGGCCTCGTCCTTTGTCGTATACGGAGAGGGTGTACGCTAAGGAAATGGTCAACGAGTTAGTAGGGAAGGGTTATGTAAGCGAGAGTCACTCGCAATATGCGAGTCCAATTGTGTTGGTGGCCAAAAAAGATGGTTCTTTCAGGCTATGTGTAGATTACAGGAAATTAAAAGCTTTGCCCCAGATCCATGATCAGATTGACTGTATAGCTAAATTCAAGTTTTACCCGACTCGGACATGAAAACTGGGTTTCATCAAATGAAAATTGAGGAAAAGTCGCGACATCTCTTTGCTTTCGTGACCCCGTAATGTCATGCCATTTGGTTTTGTTAATTCACCTTCGTGTTATCAGAGGCCTATAGACAAAGCGCTTGGGGACCTAAAGAATAGTGTGGCGTATATATATATATTGACGATGTAATTTGCCTTGCTGTTACCATAGAGGAGGGCTTTGAAGCGCTCGAACGCGTACTGAATGTTCTAGCCGTAGGAGGCTTTACCCTTAATCTGGACAAATGTCGTTTCTTTCCGACTGAAAATTAGAATACTTGGGGACCAAGGGACAAGAAAGGGGTACGTCAGTTTTTGGAGTTGGCTGGATATTTTAGGAGAACAGCCCCACTGACAGACTGCTTCACTGCTTCACAAGAGTGTTTCATGAGCATATTAGACAAAACATTTTCAGCATATTTCAGTCGCAAGTTCAATGAAGCCGAGACCAATTAGCATTCTGGAAACGTGAACAGTGGCGGATGGAGATCAATTGCGCGTTTGGCCAAAGCTTAAGCTTATAAAATTGCCGTGAGTATTTTCTGTTTAAAGAAAATTACTTTTCCTTCACCAAGCAGGGAGGTTCTGAAGGTGAAAATTATTTCGGTATTCTTGCCGTTGGGCAAATGGTATTCTTGTCGTTGGACACGCGTGTTAATGGTAAAAAGAAAAACTGGTTTTTATCAATCCAACTATTATGCGATTTATCAAAGCTTAACCACTTTACATACACTTGATTTTTTCGTCGACGTTTAATCTTCTCAACTAAATAAACATCATTATAACGTGCCAACTGCAGTTCTTGATCATAGAAAGATCCTTTAATTTCATGTTCAATCTTTTAGAAAGTATACCGTAAAATTGGAAATTTTAATTTTATAAATGCTGGATAGTAGACCAGTAAGGCGTATGGCCTTTATCCATTTTAAATTTTCGTTTACCAGCAACTTTGATATGAGTAAATGCCGATTGTAACCCGCTTGTTAAGTACCGTTCAATTGCTGACGCCCTTAAAGTTAAACATGGAAGTGGGGCTGTGGACATCTTCGTTTTTCAGGTGGGACCCCGCCAATGAAGCCGTTATCCGCGCCATGGGAATTTCAAGACGCTACGCAAGCCTCTTAAGGAAACTCATGGTGTCGGACTGCATCCGGTGGAGCCGTGATATCTACATCACACACGTCACTGGCCAACGGCAATATGGCAGTTACCAATTCATCGATTGCCTCTTTTACCTGTTCATCTCGAGCGGCTCTCTGCGTTTTAGTTTGTGTTTTGAAATTATCAATGTGTAAATTGAACGCTTCTTATCTACAATCATATCATTGATTATCTTAGAATTTCCATTCACCTTTTCAAGAAGCTGCAGATTAGCGTCTTCTGATATTTTCTTCGCATCTGCCGCCGCCAGCACCGTCTCCGACAGTTAAGTATGCATACATTACATTACAGTTAAGCACTAAACGCGCTCGCTAATAAATCAAAATAATTTAACAAAACGGCAAAACACGCCAATTTACAATCATTAGCGGCCCTGGTTACATAACTCTTAGACAATACAAAACACAAGATGACATGTGTCCTGCAACTAGATTCATGCACTGTGGACAAGCAAGTATACATCCAAAATATGTTAATTTTGGTATAAGACAATTACGCTTTTAATTCGTGTCATTTTAGTAGCGCAGTAAATATGTCGTAATGTGTCTTCCAATATCAAACCGTGAATACTGCCCCACCACCTTGCGCTTATTCCGCCACCCTTGTGCGTCTCGAATGCGGTACAGTCTACGAATGTGCATGTGTATGCTCGACCACCCTCTCTTCTATCTTATGAGGATAGGGTGTGCGGCGAAAGAGTTGTAACTCTCCATGTATTACGTCGATGTGTGCGTCAATGCGGACCGACAACAAGACTTCGATATTCCAATTAAAACATACTTGCTGAAAAATTTACAGATATTTTGCTTGAGCACAATGTATATTAAAGCACTACCACTGTTAGTTCGATAGTCCTCTGCGAAAGCCGCGCCGCTTCTACACTTGCAAATGCGCTCGGACCTTAACCACCAAAGCGGCACTAACCGCAATGTAATAATTTTGTTTCCAATCACAAATAATTATCAAAATACTAAAAACCGTTAAGCTATTAATTTATTCGCTTGTCAACTGACTTATTTACAACAGTGATGAATAGCGGGAATAAAACTAGTGAGGTGTCTCAGGTAGAATAAGCAGTAGAAAGCCAGCAAGCAAGTAGAATTTCGAAAGAAACAAGTGAAGACTGGGCTTAAACAGGCAATTTCCGTGTGTAAGTAGTCAATCGATGTCTCGCCCCCTGAGGCATTCAAGACATTACATTTATGTTTTATGAATTTTACACCAAAATATAATCTTTAATTATGTAAATATGTTAAATATGTATTCAACGTGAAAAAAGAGGCCCCTCTTGTTGGTCTAATTGTCTGATATATTTTAACCTATTTCAATAATTTTTTTATTTAAATAAATAGAGATGACACCATGACCATTCATTCCAGTTAGTGCACCTCAAAAATAATAAAATCTTTCAAACACCAAGAATCGCAATTGAACGGAATGCAGCCATTCTCAATCACTTATTGATGTTTTTCAAGCTAGTTGCTATCACCATACTTGCCTATTTAAATAAATCTTTGTTATATCACTTATTTGATGTATACCTCCATAGTTTTTTTTTGCTCTTCTACTCTGCTTTATTTAGTATACAACACTCTTATAAGCATTTAAAACACAATTACATCAAATTTCTAGATTATTTCCAACTTTTGAACTCAGTAAAGAGAGCGTTGTCGTAATTTAAACATTTTTGATCTGTACGTATAAAATAACTAATCTTGCCTTCCTACTCATATTTTCTTAGTTGCTTTATTGTTTATATGACACATAATCTTCAGTCTTATTACATCTTTACAATATATTATAAAACCACAAATTTAAACGCTAAAACTAAGAAATTATTTATGTTGCGATTGTATGAACCTGATTGAAGTTGAAGAAATTTGGTGTGGAAGTAGGCTAATTTCAATTGCAAACAAATTCTATAAAAAATGAAAAATTGTGGTTTATGCTAGTACAAAACAAGTTTAGTTAGATGTCTTAATTTTTTATTAATAATTTGTTAAAATTAAAGACTAATCTGGCATATTTGACATTTGTGTGCTGTCAAACAGAGTTAGAGCACTAAATCTATAGCCACATTGTATATTGGCAGCTTCTGGACTTGTTTGCAATTTTTTCGATCATCACATTGTAACACACACACATGACGTTCCCACCCTATACGAGCGTGTAAAGTAATGAATAACCCGATTTAATGCATAAAATTACCGCTTGCCTCAAGCACCACGCCGCGCCTGCTCGGCTACCCGTGTTTTTACAGCACTAATTAGCAATTTATAATTGCAACTGCACTTGAGGTCGCCAGAAATCGAGGCAAATAATTCGGAAGTATACGCGCGACGCGCAAAGAGACAGGGTGAAAATTAATCACAAATTTTAATTTAAACCCTCAAGCCGAAGCACGTTATGCGGCGAGTTACTATGATATATAATGTTATAATGACTAGGAGTAATTGTATATTATGTGATAAACGTAATGAAATGTAGATACGCTTTATTAAGAAATAAACTTATGGGGAATTAATACATTAACGTATTAAAAATAACTACAAGATTATTATGATAAAATATTAATATTTTAATAATAGTGAGGTATTGTATTTATGGCTTATTAAGTTGTTTAAAGCGTTGTTCAAGTTCCCGGAATTTCAATAATTTAACATAAAAAATAGGTACTTAAATTTATAAGTTGTGTCACATCACTTGTGTTATCTAATCGAGCATCTCAATCAAATAATTTTGAGTTTGACTACAAATAGAATCTGATTTTATGCATTTTTCTCATTAAAAAAATTAAGTGCTTTTTAAGTAAATACTGAAGTTACTAAAAAAAATTCCTAAAATAAACAATAAATTTAATCTCAAAAAGAGAATTCATAATTTTGCAGAGAAATGGCTCTGTTATATAATAGTTAATTAGCAAATTTACATTTATCTTACTTATATTACTTTTTATCTAAAAGTTTGATGCTAAAATTGAACGAATTATCTATTGCTATTGAATCTATCTAACGTAGACAACATATATTGCACAAAATTTAATTTAAATAACTCAAGGATGAAGCAATTTGGATTAAAATGTACTGATAATATTATTTTATATTTTTAAATTTTAAAACATTAAATATTTTTTATTGTCTAAATTATTCTCTATCTTTTTTTAATGAATAAATGTAATATTTGCATAATAGACTTGAAACATTGAAACATTCATTGCTAATATATTCATAATTGTCATTAAAATATGAACAAAAAAACTCGCCTCAAATCTTATTTTACTCACGCCTCGCTTCCATGCTCCGAAGAAAAGTTGGCGTAGTTTGTGCAAGGCGTATTTATTATGTAAATCGAAAAGAAGCGGTCACTAACATGTGTTATTAACCATCATTATCAGAAATTAATGAATTATTAGCCCCACATGTGGTGGAAGTAGATTAACGCAGTGCGCGCTCGTTGCGACGTTTTGCAACAAAACGTTGATTACACCTCGCTGAATGAGACTGGCGAAGAAGCGCTCTTTATCTATGTATCTGTATATATGTAACTGCTACATAAATTATGCGCGGACGAAAATTACCGCTAGAGGCGGTGCAGCATGGGCGGCGGCAGCGGCGGCGGCAGCAGAAACAATTATTGACACCTTGACATGAGGGCCAATGAGCAACTAATCCCCAATCACGCAAAAGGAGTGTTTAGCCGCGTAGTTTTTATATGCAGTTTTTATAGTATATTATATGCATCACTTGAGACACAATGCATTCTGATAAATAATATTCTGAGAATCATGACTCACTAGGATTTTTCGCAGGAAAAACTTCCATGTGTCCATGACTTTCTCAGGATTATTGATACGTCATTAAATTCAGAATTTCAATAATTATTTCGATGAGTCAGCAGTTTGGACTGACTCAGGAAAGAATTGAATGACTGGTTATTAATTCTTTAGGCACAGTTAACAAATGACTTTTAAAAACAACCGAAGAAAATTCTTTTTTTAAGAAAGTGACGCTGGAAACGACTTGCACAATTATCGACAGCTACGTCCATGACAACTTCCTCCACTGTGTAGTGTATAAACTCCTCACTGCCACAGCAAGATGGTAGGCCTGAAGCTGATATTAAACCAGGAGCAGCTGCACATTTGAACGGAGCTAGTAAGAGAAACATTCGCGTTTATACCCAAGTGGCGCAATTACTTAAAAGTCCTTAATTTACTAATAGTGGCGGGATTAGGCCTCCTACAAAATCTGCAAAATCTTGCCTCGTTGCAAAGTCTCCCACCGGTGTCATCTTTAGCAGCTGGTCTTCAGAGTATGCCCAATTCAGCAGTTGCGGCTGCTGCAGCTACTCAGCAGCTTCATGCCCCTTTGAACCTTGGTGTGGGTGCTTCATCAAATGATATGTTTTTGGTGATAAAGAGGTAGGTCTCTGGTGCTATATACTGCTTGTTTCATAGTAGTCCAATGGAATGCTGAAACTAGTGCGGTAGCCCAGCAGCAACAACATGCAGCAGCGGCGCTGCAGTCGCAATTGCAGACATCACTGGCCGCTGCGGCTGCTACCGCTCCTCAACAGCCGGTGCCAATGCCACAGTTTATCTTGTACAAGGAGGGAATACAAGGTGCTCAATTGTTAATTCCTACATCGCAAGGTGAGCCAGTAATTAAATTCGAACGCTGTGGTGTTAATTGATTTGTTGATATAGGTTTAGCAACCCAGACAATTTTCACCATCTCAGTAAACCACGTCAATAGTACAGACCAAATGGTAAACCTGGCTCTCAACAATGGACAAGTAGTACAGACCACGTTAACTAATTTGCAAGCAACGGCTTAAGGTCCTACCAATATGCCAACACCAACAAATATACCTTTAAGACGTTTAAAGACACCTTTATCTGGCCTATGACAAACGTGCTTGTTTTTTTCTCTAGTACCTACGCCAACACCAACAACAAATGGAAACCATGTCTAGTCTAACAAGTCCGCTCTTCTAAATCCAACTAACCTAACACAACCACCGAATCGCGAGTAAATACTTGGTTTAAGAACAGAAGAGCCAAGTAGCTCCGAAACCATCAATCTATTTTTAATTTAATGGAACATTTTAAAAACAAAAGTCTCACTTTAAAAAAATATATAAATGAAGCAAATTCTAAGTTTTCAACTTTTCACTTTCCAAAACATATTTATAAACAATATAAATGTTGTTCCTCTATTAGAATCGAAACAATACACATATGCAGCTTACGTAAAGGTTACTATAAATTATTATTTATTTCAGACAGAATTAATATAAAAAATGAGCGATTTGACTAGTAAAACGTCAAAATTTAAAGTTTTCGCAGATATTATGTTTGAAGAAGAAAATAAATAGTATTCGTATTATTTTAGAAGTAGAATAAGATAGAAGTAAATTATTATCAAATTTTAGACTTGAAGAGATTGAAACAAGTTTCCAACTGTAAAGTAATCATTTCAGAACTAGATTCACGGAATCCCAGACTTTCGAACTAAAAAAAGCATTGTAAGCATTCCCCATATCCAAGTCCTTTGGCTCGGGAAAAACTCGCGATAAAATTAAAAATAAGAGAATCGAGAGTTAAAAAATGGTTTAAAAACCGAAGAGCCATAAGACAAAAGTGTCAACGATCCCGTAAAACAGCATAAGTCACTGCCAAAGGGGCCAGGGGAAGGTGTAAAGGGGAGCTAAGCGCTACGACGACGCCTGCCTGTCTCGCACGCTGCTTTTCGAAAATAATCATCATATCATCATAATACCTCGAGTATAAATAAATAATAAATTACATGTTGGAACCCAAGTTTCGGAAAAATAATGATTGAATTTCTTAATTTTTATCGCTGTTCCTGCGACCCACTGACTTCGTAGCTAGCGGTACCCAAATTAAGAACTTATGGAATATCATTGTCCAAATTGATAGTACATGCCTGATTAATGGTGTTTGCAAAGTGCTTTATATTATATTATGTTGATACAAATTTACTATCACACTTACTATTTACTTATTTGCAGAAATAATATAAAAAATGAGCGAATCAAACTCTAATGGTATCAAATCCTTAACATTTTAAACCTTCAATTTCGTATGATTAATGGAAGAAATCAAAAGAATCATAAGATTACAAACAATCTTAATTGTTAAAAAACAGTCTTAATCATTTATAGCATATCACCGCCGCTGTTCCATAATAAGCAAACAAACGTGAATGTTATATCCTGCACTGCTCAAATAGACTCAAGAGTTACAAGAAGAAGATACAGTAATAACCGAAGGCAAAATAATTAGAAAATAAAGACGGCAATTGTAGTTCTGTAGACATCTTATAACGTTTTATATGAATTAATAAACTCATCATCCCAATTAGAATGAGACAATATTAAACTGTTAAATTGTTGACTTATCCACCAAAGTATTATGGAAATTATCTTCATTTTAGTTTTTATCACACAAAAATGTTGGTTACTATTATTAGTATTTATTCACAATACTATGTAATTGTTATTATGTCTTTATCTGCAGCACTTATAGTATGATGATATATATCGATTTATATTAATTAATTTCACTTGCAGGTTATGGTCTTGGATTAAAAGCAACATCTCCGACCGACGGCTTTTAACCGACCAGCAAACGATACTGAGATTAATCAAGTTAATTTTTACGGCCTTCTTTGGTCTCATTGCAATAATAGTCACGGCCTACTGTTAGTATGAATTATCGAATAGCTTTTGTTTTTAACAAAACAACTGACTGCTCTTGAAATGACGAGACTTGGCAACAGCGCAGGAAAACAAAATGTGATAAGAATAACAATTCAAATGGTTGTCATTTTTTGAATGATTATGTAATATTTTGTGGTAAAAAATTAGCGTAATTTACTGGTAGTATGATTAGTTGCCTGGACATTTTTAAACATTGTGCAGTGAGAACACAAGTCTAAAACTTGTTTGAATTTGTATTTTCTTTAAATAATATAAACATATTAATTTACGATGCCAAACATTTCCAATTTCCAGTTGTTTAAAATTTAATGCTCACTTCTGTTAATAAATTGCATTCAATTAATACTACTATTATTTATATTAATTTTAAACTAAATAAAATATGTTTTTATTTTGTATAAAAATTCGTGCATGTTTTTTCATAAAAGTAGATGTTTATAAGCACTGAACTAAAAGCAACAGCTAAATTTCCACCCATTCTATCAGCATCAATAGAAGAATTGTTGTTACTTGTTTACTAAAGTTATAAGGTACTTTATGAAGTGGCAGCCAAAAACTCAAATTTTCTAACAAGGGCATGAATAACACTATGGAAGAAAACAAGTTTTTCAAAGTTTTCGAATCGTCGTCAGTTTTATTTTTTAAAATTTTTGTGTTGGACCGAATTTTGGATGCGATTTGATATATTGTCCCATAATTTCCGTACTTATTGTTAGATCATTGAGCTGTCTTCAATAACAATTCAAAACGTAATTTGTTTATCTTTAATGGTTCCAAAGTTATAAGTTCTCAAAATGAATTTTTGTAAAAAAGCGCAGATGCTGATATGAAGGCATTTTTTTGCCCAATACGACCCTACTTTTCCAATTTTCTTCTCGTATTTAGTTTTTGAGATGAAATGTTTTTTTCATAAAATAAATATAAGCAATAAATTTTTATTATACACTAATGTAATTGTATGAATTATATACAATTGCATTAACTTCTTATTCACTAACATTAAACAAAGTGCTTATTATATATCGCACAGATCTTACCTATTTCAGCATGTGTATTTCTGCATTACTTATTACTCTGCGTTACTTATGTAACGTTACATACAATAACGTCTTGTAATCATGAATTGTTCACTGAGAAAATTTATAAATTAGGTGCATGTGCGAAAGACAATAAAAGAGTAGTTGGTGTAGATAAAATTTCATGTTTACATTTTAATCATTATAAATTAAGTTTATAACTTTCTTAATAAAGTATGGATTTAACTAATTTGTTATTATTATGAAATGTTTTCTATTCAAACATCAGCAGTAATTTAAACTCTCGCATGCCCGATTCAAAACTTCCGCTCGCACGCCCCGCCATTCCCGACTCAAACACTATGCAATCTTAATAACATACTCTCGCTTAAAAACTCACAATGTATGCAACCCTAATAACAACATTTTTTAAATTCATGTAAAACCGTAACGCTACCTATCAACAGCGGACAGAAACCTGTATTGTCCGTCTCACTTTCGCCCGCTCTCCGTCGCAGTCGCACTCACGCTTTTAAAGGAGATTTTACCAACCAGAAATGCGAATAAGATTGAAAGAAATGCGCGCCAAAAGGATTTAATACAATAAACTATCTATTTATATCTTATATATATATCTTATTCATTCTTAACTATGAAAATATATCCTTCTTAACTTAACATGGCATGTAATCCGATACATTTTCTGAAGACCATGATTTCTGAATAAAGCGCATCTATATGGCTAATTAACAGTAATTGTTCAAGATTTCCTATCTTGAAACACAGAATTATCAAAATATAACTAAATATATTTATCCAAATGAATATTATTTCAGAGTATCGTTGAGTGTAGTTACGAAGTCTTTAATATACATTGTGTTGATAAAAAGCCATGTTGCCTCCTTCAGTAACAGTATTGCGGAATATTTCCAAAACGTAACGAAGAACAGTGCCGAAACCAAGGACCTTTAGATCTTCAGTCTAACGCTCTCCCAACTTAGCTATTTCGGCTAAGCCTTCAGATCTACAAACATAAACTAAAAAACTCAAAACTACTTAATGAGCACACCCAGTCAAACTTCCAGACAGTCTTTAAACCCTTAAGACTAATCTCATAATCCCCAAAATACCCATCCTCGACAGAAGAAACAGCCGACCACCCTCCACTCAACAGTAATAACTTAAACACTATATAAATCGGAAACATTCATAATTCTTATCATACTGAAGAAGGCAACATTTCGAAAATGTTATACAAATCAATTTTAAGTAAGTGTTATAGTAAGTGTTATCCACTTCGTAACCACACTCAACAATACTCTTAAAAATATTTATTCAAATATTTCTTGAAATTGTGTAAGGATAGTGAAGTCGCTTGCCAAAACCACTCTTTAAAACTTCAGTTTAATATTCACTCAAATTTCGGCTTGCAACATCTTGAATTGCACATGTACGATTTTTTATAGTTATTATTAGTGTCTCTTAACACGTACACCTTCTTTGAGCTCTTTACAATTCGCATTCAATGCAAAAAAGAAAAATTGATTATTAAAATTAAATTAAAAACTTACTATCTCCATTCAAAACTATCATTGCATTGCATATCTCCATTGGAAATAAATTAATTCAAGCATAAAGCTTAACCACAAATTACTTTTCTTAATTTTGCAATTACTTATTATATGTTCTATAATGCATTATTTATTATTAAATTTCAAAATTTTAAAGCATTTTATTATATTTGAAAAATATAGGCATAGGGAAATGTGTTACACTTGTTGCTGTTTGAGAGCACGTGGTGTGTATTGAATTTTGAAGCTTATGCTGAGAAGATAAAGTTGATGTTGATGCATCAGAAGATGTATGATGAGGTGAATTTTACATTTGGCAAACCAAGTAGCCATTTTAAGTTTCACTCAACAAATCAAATGTGAATCTTGCCGCCTAGAATTTTTTTTCAAGTACGAGAAGAATACAAGAGAATACATTTCAGCACACATCTAAAAGTTGTAGAGAATATTTATTTAGTGTCACCGTGTGTCCTTTATAAAGAACAAAAGTGAAGTGATGAATTATTCGAAGAAAGTTTTGCATTGTGACGACGAAAAAAAGTGTAACGATAGTGTGGTAAAAACTTTCTCTAACTCGAAAGACATATCGTTGATAACATTGCTACACGCAAACAACTTCTTGTTCTTTGGGGTAAAACTGTAAAGATGGCGTTGTATGTACTTAACAGGTTGAACCTAACTTCACAATCACAGCCTGACAAAACTTCTTATGAACTTTGATTTAAGAAACCAGTGGTTTGGCATCGTATTATAAATCATCCTGCACCAAATTCTATGTGTACATTTTGTCGCAGGAACGGAGAAACCTAAATGCCAGAAGCTTTTCTGGATACCTAGTGAGATATAGTAAAGAGAAGAAGACTAACCGAGTGTGGCATAAAGAACTAGTCATGATAATTTTAAACCACAACGTTATTTTTACGGTACGTTTCAAATCCCCAAAACAAAACATTAATTTCTTTATAGGAAATGATAATGTTAGATGCCTTGTCGACGAAACTCGTCACTTTCGTCAGTTTGACAGAAGGTGAATGAAAAAAAGATTCTCTTGTTTTGAGAAATCCGTAGGATCTTCTCGGACGGACTTTGATGACTACAATTTTTAGAAGCCTGAGATCTTTGAAAGAATTTCTGATGTTGTCGATTGTTTACAAAGACTAAGATAACTTTCTAGTCATCTCAATAATTTTGTTTTGCAGAAGCAATGGGCAGAAGCAATGGGGCACCCACCTAGCAGTGAAATTGCTAAAAATTCCCAAATGAAAGTTTGCGATGCAGAACGAGTTTGATTCCCTGCACGAGAATAAGACGTGAGATTTTGTTGACTTGCCAGTCGGAAGCAAGCGAACGGTAGGGTACAGATAGGTTTTTTGCATCAAGTCAATAAAGAATAATATCTCACAAGGCAAATGCGGGTTGCTAATTTAATAAAAAAAAAATTTTTTATCAGAATAGTATTGCATTTGCTTACCTCCAACGTTAATAGAGTCATTATCTTTATCCAAATCTACTAATTTGTATATGAAATGTTTTATTAGTTCAAATTCCCGCAACCTAACTGGAGCGTGCCCGATTCAAAACTCCCGCTCGCCCCATTCCGCAACCTTGCGTGCATAATCTTTCTATATTACTTCTTCTTCGTCATCTTATACGCGAGTTCTTCAGGATGGGCAGATATAACGCAATCGATTCATTCTACCTTTGCCGGACTTATACCCGTATCTCGAAACATTTTGTAAGAGATAACGCTAATTGTCATTGTCATTTTATACAAGCAAGACGATATGAACCATAGGCATGTCCATTCAGATCATGTTAGTAGTGATATGACATTCGAAGAATTTAAACAAATGTGTCACAACTGCTGGAGAGAAAAGTATAGATTCTTAACTACTGATAAAGATTCGGATGAGGGGCGTCATAGAAGTGGATTGGACGGGTTTATTAAATATCAAAAGTAAAGAGAGACAGAGACAGAGATTAGTGGGGTTGGAGAGAGAAAAGAGAGAGGTTAGAGAGATAAAAGCGAGAGCACCTGATTGATGCTCGTAAAGTCATTAGGAAAAAAAATTTCTCTTCACCGAATATGAAAATTGCACAATTTACCTGCTTGATCGACCTACTAGAAACATCTACGGCACTTGAAAGACCTCGGATCGTAATAATATGCTTAAAAATTGATTAAAAAAATAATCCTAAAATGGATGTAATCTATATTTAAAAACTTCCGTATACCCGTATGACAGTATGAATTTAAATTTAAATGATAACAACTTTTTGACAGCGTATCAAATGTATACTGCATTTCAATTACTCTACTAGGATCAAAGTGCTGATAGTACCATGCCAATATTAAGTTATATCGACTTTAAACTTTACCCATTCTTAATATTTAATGTTAGCAAGCAAAACAAAAATGTGAAATCATCAACGGTCGATTTGCAAATTGAAATGCAGACGTCGGAGCCATTAAAGCAAACATTAAAGCTTATTGTCTCATCCTACATGATGCAATCTTTGAGAATATACCTTAGACTGGTTTAGTCGAAAAAATAATTTAATTTCTAGAATGAAGATTAAAAGAATACATTGTACCACTCCCGAGTATTCATAATTATTGGAAAACCGTTGGACGGTTGATAATTATAAGTTGCGTTAACTATCGTCTTGCACTTGCTCAAGGCATTATTAGAATGGCAAACAAATTGTCGTTGAACCTCACAATTTCAATGAATTAAATAAGTAATATTTGATTATATTTATCTTTTCTTTATTTATTCTAAACACAGTTCATAAAGCGGTGTTTGCAAACAAATAGCACGCCACATTTTCTCATCTCCAATTTCATGAGCTAACATCTCAATTTCAACTTCCCTCCTCCCAAATTCTCTCCTAACTATTTTGGTATTATCCTCCTCCTCCATCTCATACTCCTCACTTTCATCTTCTAAAAACTCAGCTTCCCATCTATTATTATTATTATTATACAGCGTCATTATAAAAATTCGGTATGATACTATATAACCTCTGAATTGATAGCATTCATAGAATTTTTCTTCGAGCTATTCTGTATACTCCTTCTCAGTCACTTCTTCGACCGCATTCCAAATTATAATCCAGCGTTGACGGTGAATTTCCTAAAAGAGTTTATTCGAGATATCTCATCATTTCTAGTATTTGAATATCATTACCTGAATAATATGCGGAATTCCGTTTGTTTGCAATCATGTTTTTTGCCGCTGCAGCAAGCGCGAGGGATTTTAAAGAACACATAACGGATGAATTAATTGAGTGCTTGGTTTGCGGTCGAGTAGAGAAATGCTTAAAATATGAATTGTTAGAACACATTGTTGCATACGTGCAATTGTGGGAGAATTAAGGAAGAAGAAATATGATTTGTATTGTTTGCAATATAAAAAAAATAATTTGCGAAATTAAAGTTGAGGGCGTCCGGTCAGCCAACTCTCCGCTTGTTTGCATGCCACTGCAGCGAATGCGAATGCAGCGATTTTAAGGACGGAAGTCAAGTTCAGCTTGCGAACGAGTAGAAAAATGCTTAATTATGAATTGTTAGAACGCATTTTTGTGTACGCGCAATTGTGGGAGTAAATTAAGAAAAGAGAAGTATATTTTGTATTGCTTACAATATAAAATCATTATTCTTAATTAATACTTAAAGCTAAAAACAAGTATAAGTTTGCTAACGCGTTAGTCACGATTAGTCTTCTCAACAAGTTCAAAGAGTGCGGTTCGGAAGCGGATTCGGTTCCTGCCGAATCGATTTGCTATTAGCTTTGATGGAATAAATGGAAGGCTCTGACCGGTTTGCACAGATGGTTGATTGTGGAACCAAGCTAGATTACAAAGGACAGAAGAAGTTTGGTGTGCATACCGGAGCAGAAGTGGATTTTGAATAAATAATTGATTTAAAATGGACGGTAACGATATCATCAGTAAAATATCGGAACGCTTTTTTAGATGTTTACACAATAAGTTGCACTTAATAAAAAAATAGAAAACCTTATAATATTGGAGCCTTACTCAGGTCAATCCTGCTTGCATAAGTCGGATTTATTATTATAATCGTAAGATTAATGAAAGATTGCGTCAACCTACATCACATATTGAATGAGAAGGATTATCACGCAGAAACAAAATTGCGTTTAAATATTAAGAGGTAATACCCTTAAATAGTATTTTCTAATAGTTTAAAATTTTTAGCTTGAATCGGAATTTCATAATCGAATTCAGACTGGTATTGTACATAATTCTGGAAACTAACTGGATTCGAAAGTATTTCTTCAATCACGCCGGGATCCCGTCTTAAAGAAGTGGAAAATTGCGTTGAAGCAGCTGAAGAGAATGAAATGTAATATCATGCTGACTGCACAGTACATTCATCCGATCAACAGTGATGAGACTTTTAAGCAATTTCGCACCTCTAACATTATTCTACTTCCATCGACCAATCTTCAAGAAGCATTCGATGATCTGACTGCGCAAATTTACACCAAACAAGAGGTGTATAGTGAAGGTGAGAGCGGTTGGGCTTTAAAGGAGGTATGCAGTTAAACAATTTCTATAAACAAATTTGAACCTCTAAATTCTGGCGGTAGCGAAAATTTTATAAATTTACCTTCGGTTATTAAAATAAAACGAGCAATCATTAACATTAAAAACCATGACAACAGATGTTTTGCTTGGTCTATTTTATGTCACATGTTTTCAGCGCAGTTTAATCCTGAAGATCAAAATTCTTATCCACAAGATATTCATTCACATTTAAATTTGAAAGGTATTGAATTTCCAGTACATTTTCTATCTTTCTTTTTCTATCTTTTTGGATTAGGTGATTAGAATAATGTTATTCTCATTTATATTACAAAAGAGGAGCGTACAAATCATATCAATTTACACTATCTAAAGAAGGCAAATAATAGTGTTCGAGGTCATTATTGTTACATTAAAGACTTATCACGATTATGCCGTACGCAGATTACGCGTTTTGATCACGCAACATTAATCTATTACCCACACCTTTTGTCATTTATGCAGATTTTGAAAGTTTTAATAAGCCACTGAATGTTTCAGATATTGAACATGCATCGGGTAAGATTCATAAGCAAGCATGTTCCATATAGCATTGCATATAATTTAGTTTGCCATTACGATAAAAGTTTGAATAGATTTAATTTATATCGTGGAGAAAATCCTGCGATATGGTTTATAAAAGAGTTGTATACAAAATGCCGATAGTTATGACGGAAGAGCAAAATTTAGAATATGCACAGATTGAACAGTGTACATACTGTAATTACCGCTATACGCTTGATAATATTAAAGTTAGACATCATAATCACTTGACCGGTCATTTTATCACAGCCGTGTGTAATGCTTGTAACTTACTTATGAAGAAAGCAAAATTATTGTGCTATTATTTTTCATAATTTTAGTAAATGCGATTGCCACTTATTAATTACTGAATTAGTAAATTTGGCGAACTCACGTGGCGTTTCTTAGATTCTTTTCGTTTCATGCCAAGTTCATTAGCCAAATTGGCAGATCGTTTAGAATTACATGAATTTATACATACAGGTAAGGATCATTCAAAATTACTATGTCGAAAAGGCGTATTCCCATACGAATACATTTTGATACAATACAATTTGATCAAATGAATGAAAAGTCATTACCAGCAAAGCCACAGACAGTATGGCGGGAATTTAAAACACTTGGTGAATATTCCGACTTATATCTAAGGACTGATGTTTTACTACTAACCGACATTCTTGAACACTTTCGAAAATTTACAATAAAAAATTATGAACTCGATCCAACATGTTTCTTCACTGATCCAGGGCTTTCATAGGAATCTGCATTGAAAAAAACTAATGTTAAATTGGAGCTTCTCTCCGCTTCGCGGTAGAATTTGCCATAGCATTCATCGTTATACGAAAGCAAATAATAAAGTTTAACAGATTCCACAGGTACTTCAATGTATGATCCTAAAATTCCTGAATCACATATTATTTATTTTGATGCCGTTAACTTGTAT
>JAODIE010002995.1:0-48271 GCA_027575565.1 Diploeciton nevermanni
ATATTTTGTACATA
Source organism: Diploeciton nevermanni (assembly GCA_027575565.1). NCBI lineage: Eukaryota > Metazoa > Arthropoda > Insecta > Coleoptera > Staphylinidae > Diploeciton > Diploeciton nevermanni. The sequence continues at coordinate 15 of JAODIE010002995.1, forward strand.
TACAATCGCACAATACAATTATACATATACAAGGCCATCGACCAACGGTCCTTCAGCCATAGAAAAACAATAAATAATGAAATCTTTTCTTACCAAATAACAACAAAATAAAATGAAAACAATAATATCTAAAATATTCAAACGGGTAAAAGATTTCGAATATGTGAAATTAGCGGTTCTTGAAGACTTGGGGAAGTATAGAAATTGGGTGGGATCTTTCCGCAGAACTCTTCTGTAGATGTTAAAAAGTTCGGATGATTAGTGAACAGTTTTATTATCAGCTCAATATGCCTCATTTTAATTGGTAGTATTTTGGTGATTGAATACAAGTTTGTGTTTGAGATATGTTTTTTAGATTTATTAGTTTATTTATTTTAAGGTACAACAGTCTAATATTAATGAAGTATTCTCCTGGTTTTGCTTTGGTATTAGTAACACAGTTATTTGAATTTTTATTGCAAGTTAATCTTAACTTGTAAGGTTAAGTTACTTAAGTTTTACAGTTTTATAATTTTGAGGATAAATTACTCTACAAAAACAAGTTAATTATGCAACGTGAAATACTACCTCGGGCAATGGAAGCAAATACAATTTTTACTTGTGGAAAACAATGGTTGTAGTTGTTTTGGGAAGTTGGGATAAATGATTCCGATGATGAATAACTAAGCACTTTCTACCTAAGAAGTGTGTACTTTCAATAATGGAATTATTTTGTTCTGCACATACCCATGCAGAGAAATTTGAATCCTAATAAATTCGCTAAACTTTAAACATATCGACAGCCTCTACAATAAATATTGACATAACTAACTGATATCTGCTTATAGCATTTTTATTCAAAATATTTTAATTTAAACAGATAAAATACTCTCTTTAATAGTCCGCTTTTATCTATTTTATTTGGCATGCTCGCCGTTTGCGCACATTTTCCATCAAAAGACGCACGCCGCGGCTGGTCGAGCGCGCACCATGCGTTGCGTTTGGTATCAGCCAGTTGCGCGTCGGCGCTCGACAAGAAACGACGTCGCGACGCTGCCGCTCCACACGCGCAAACACCGGCGCCGCGGAAATTTCGCGCATATATTTTGTAACTCTATTAAGTTTGAATACATTACTGCTGTGTCCACTAGTCGAATTGTTTGCTACGCGCCCTCGCAAGTCTCGAAAAAGGCATTAGTTAATTTATTCCTAATTACACTACAATTAAATTGTCATTAAATCATTCGAGTTTCACAAATTGCGAGTTTTCGTTTGTTGTCGTTAAATTTAACTAAATGTAATTAATAATAATGTAGAATAAATTAATTATTGTTTAAAAATTAACTTTGCATTAATGTAAAAATTATTATTTAAATTTTAATGTAATCTCTGCTAATAGCCATATTGCATCTTTGTAATTGACAATTATGAAAGTTATTATAAATAGTGTTTTCTTAACGCATTACAATTGAACAATGTGATGGTCGTTGTATGGAAGGAAGCTAATTATGCATCGATAAATACCTACTGCGTTGAGTTCTTCTATTGTTGTTTCTTCGGCAATTGAATAAAATGACGACAACCACGGATAATGGAAGGTAATGCAAACAACTCTTACATTTTTACTATTTGCGTTGGAAACAGTTTCGAATGGGAAAGTGTTTGACGAGTTGTACTTTGAGGGAATATGTCTACTTTAATTTTGATTGAAAATTTTGTTGATTTGGACAATAAAAGTATCTTTAATTTGAATAATTCGAAACCTTAGCAGAGTTAGACTAGATTTTCATCACAGAGAATCATGGTTTTCCACACATTTTTAATGGCACTTATATAGCAATTTTATATTGTTTGTATTTTCTATATGATTCTATATTCAACTATATTCGATTTTGCAATGTTTTCTACAGAATCGAATATTTTATTTGGAGTAAAAGTTATTTAGGTTTTTATTGCATGCTAATCTTAATTTGTAAGGTTAAGTTAAGGTTTACAGTTTTCTAATTTTGAGGATATATTTCTCAACAAGAACAAGTTAATTATGCAACGTGAAATACTACTTCGGGTAATGGAAGGATATACAATTTTTACTTGTGGAAAACAATGGTTGTGGTTGTTTTGGGAAGAAGATCCTGCGGGCGTTAACACTGATTGAGTGATCGATGGGGTTATTCATGTGAGATATGTGCAACTGAACACCTAGGCGATTTGGCAATTTCATCATTTCAGTTCAATTGAAACCGATGAGGGAAATTTACATAAACTTGGAGCATTTTTCTTGTAGCAAATAAAATGATTTATGATTAGATGAGTTGTCAGAATTGATGTAGGATAAATAATTAATGGCATGTTATATCCGAGATTTTACGAATTCAAATATGCTGCAAAATAAAATTTATTTCAATGTATAACAAATTATCTTTATAAGTACTTTAAAATTGAGTTATTAATGTGAAACAGCGAAAATTAATAATGATTAATTGATGCGTTTCTTTTTCTTTTTTTAAAAATTCAGAAGATGTCTTATGTTTTATTATGAACATTGATTGCATGAAACATAATATCATAACACTTTAAAACAAAAGATTACGCCGTAATCAAATCTTCAATTTCATTTGTTTGTCATTTCCTACTTCTTCTTGCTGTCTTGTCTAATTTGCTCTAATTCACACAATTCCCTTGATTCAATTTTTAAACCCGATTCTGCTTCTTGGTCGTTTGATCTTCTACTCGATCAATGGCATTATCGACTATTATCCTTAATATCCCACCACAATCGATCTTCTTCTTCACCTGAATCAACCATCACCTCTCTCTCTGCGTATTATTAAATCAAGTGCAAACTCACTGAATGTGCAACATCAAACGTAATATTTATCGCCCAGTTGCGACGAAAGGGGAACGACGTGCGTCAGGACTAAAACGAATTGTCGGAGGAAAGGAACAGAAGCGAACAAAACGTGTGCATGATGAAGTGCGAAAGCTCCACCGCCTCCGACGACCGGACGAGCTGGTGTTGCATCGGTTTAGGCGCGTTTGTTAAAAGCCTTTGGAGAAGACTCGGCATGTTTGAAGCTTTCGTGTCTTTGATGTCTTCATTTATATCATTTCTTTTGTTCTATCTAACGCCTAGTGTTATTTTTCTAGGTTTTAACTAAAACAGAGTACAAAGAAAGTGTAGTGATAATTTTCTAAGGCTCACTAATTTAATATTCAGCTTATTTAAATTTGCGTTGCGTATGGTGAAAATTTCCTGGTCATTTATCATCAGTGGTCGCGTTAATCGAGTCTAAACCACTGAAATAGGTTATAAACTTATTGACTTTGGCCGGAACCTCGCTGCACAAATGACGAGTAAAATAGCAACAACACTGTAATAAATAACAAGCCACACGCGCTGTCATCGCGTAATGTGCGGCGCCTCCACCAAAAAGCGCAAATTGCAAAGTAGCGAAATTGGTGTGGTGCATTGGCATGAGATTTTATTATTTATCATAGGTCACAATTACACTGCTGATAAATAATCAAATATTGTAATTTATTTAAAGGATGACGATTCTCTGAATAATATCAGGAACATTTGTTGAAAATTTTAAATGAATTGATTTTGTATTTAGTTATGAATATAAAGTAAGCGTCGAAGTAAATATAATGCAAAACAGTATGTTAAATTCTTCACTCTTGGGCAAAATATTTTAGATAGGTAAGCTCTCCTTTATTTGTATTAAGCTCCTAATAAATTGCAACCGTCAAGATGTACTAATTAAGCCACATATTTGCATCTCTCACCACAACGCTTGATATGTCGTCGCAATAATTTATCTCGTGCTTTGAAAATAACTGAATGAACCAAGCACGTTGCGGGCGTGCGTGCCTCTATAAATCATCTGCGCAGCATCAGCACGCTTTGCAAGCGCATCAGCTTAAAGCTTTCATCGTTTAACTGATGCGCATCGATTTAGTGCTTCGATAGTCGACGCCGTTTCCCATCATTAACTCTTCCGGACCTCGGATTATATTCAAATACAAGATTTTGCTACTAGGATCTTTGGCGTTATCTTAACACTTTTCTATTCTTTGCTGGCCATTTCGAGGACTCGTTGAGACGGTTGAAGAGGAAGAGCTCCATGAGTCATGCACGGATGCAAGTTTTTCCGCTTTATCTTTGCCTTCTATGAAAACAACTACTGTGCCGGATTTAGCGAATGGAGACGGTGCATGATGCAAAAGATAACAAATAACTTGCTTGATTAATGTCTTAGGCCTAAGTGTCGGAAAGTAACTGAAAGGAAACATTGGAGTTAATTTTGAACTGTTGGAATTGGGCGTGAGATCATCTTGTTTGGGGAGATATTTGACTGTTATGCTGTAAAGTTTTAATTTCACTTGCTTGTGAAGTAACTCTGCCATTATCACGTGCGTTTTATAAATTTCCCGGTGTTGTATGCCTCGCTGTTGTATGCCTTTGAAGGTAGTTAAGTCAGCTTGCGCAAGTTCCAAGTCGGCAATAAACGGCGCTAAACGCATCTCTTAAACTTTTATTATTTTTGTATGCTTTTATTTCTATCTGCTGTTGGTAGCCAGGAGTTTTAAAAGTTGGAGAGGGATGGTAGTACTAGAAACTGGTGTTTTTCTTATTTATTTATCGACCTAACTACTATTTTTGTTCTTCTTTAAGTAGAATGTCTTCAAATGGGGCAATTTATGTGTACGTGTTTTGCAAGAAGACAATTTTCTTCATTTAATATAAAGAAGAACATTAGAAGTTTTTAATTTGCTTGTACAGTTAGTTGCCATCTGAAATAGAATATTTCAACAAACGTTGAAATTTTCTTTTTTGTAACTTATCAATTTCAAGGATAATCTATTACTCTATCATACTTTTAACGCCCACATATTACAACAAACATTACCTCCAAGTTTTACATTCATCCTGATTGTTGCGCCTGCAACTATACGTGAATCTATTGCTCACTTTGAAGATGTCCCTCCAAGTGCTGCCGCCGCTGGTGAGTTGCAAGGTAGCAGTATAATAACACGACGGGAATCAGAATAAATCTAAAGTTAAATGGTCCAATATGCAAGGTAATATCCACTGAGTACGCGTCGCCAGCCATAATACAGCGTCACGAATGCGAAAGGGTCGCCCAACTCGATATTGTCTTTGGAAACTTTCCGCCTCTTTGCGGTCCCTCTTCAAGAAAAGCGCGCTGCCACATGAAGGCGGTTATTACAAGAAGTCACACGTACGCATTGTCACATGAAGGAACGCTGCAGTCTCAGCGAGGGTGTGAGAGGAAGGCACATGCTGTTGTAATCCCGACACTTTAGTAATCGCTCTGGATGTCGAGACGTGGGTGCGTTGCTACAAGAAGGTCGAAACTCATGATAAACTGTCGTCCTTTATTAGATTATAAATACATTAGTGGCATATGACTATGGCCATAAGTAAGGCACTCTTAGCATTGACACCGTTTGGAGTTAAGGGAATGAGATGCTGTTGATTTTGCAAGTGGAGACGCACATGGATTTATGAAAAGACGCAGCTCAGGATTGAAAGCGATAAACAAGCAAAACGAAAAAAGGTATAAATATAAACGGCACGCATCCGAATGCAAAGATAGCGCAACAAAAGTACAAGACGAGACATAAAAGAAAAAGTATTGCCGAAGGGAAAGTTTTAAATTAAAGGTGAGATACGTGCGTCGGATGGAATTTATATCAGCGGTGTACGGGCGGAAAATTGTCGCAATTGCCGTGTCGCCGGCGTTTGGCAAATTTATGTTTCGCGGATATACTCGGGTGGAATTCCTTCGCGTGCGATGAGAGTGTTTCTCAGAGTACGCTAATGGTGGAGAGTTTTCCCAGAGCACTGAATACTTAAATGGGTTTGAAGGAGTTTTTAAAAATGCTGGAAGTGCATACGCGCAGAAAAGACGATCCGATGGGTGATATGGCATTTTAGGGCAGTGGGGAAGACGAGGCTAGGCTTTCAATGCGCGGTGAATGAATGTATGGAAGGGTTGGTCAAAAGGGTTTTGGGTTGTGACAAGATGGATGCTTGCTGGAAGGGCTCAAAGGCGTGTGGACACGTGACTTGACCCTCTACCCGATAACCTCGATATCTATTGCTTGATTTAGATTATATAATTGATGCGGAATATATTTGGGATAAGAATAGAAAAAAGGGACAATTTCTACAGAATAATGTAACAGAATTTGAGATTCGAAGCTTGTTGAGAGCTCGAATAATCCTGATAATTGATTTAATAATCAATGGTGGTTAATAGCAAGATAATGTAGTGGTAAGACAATAGATCTGCATTCAATGGTTTGAATTTTCCATCAATTGCCCTAATCTATAGTTGTCACATGGCATCAAAGAGATGTTTTTTTTTTCTTTCCTCGATAGATCATAGGCAATTTCTGGAGAGACCATTACTTAGATTACACCTAAAGTATGAAGCAACGTGTATAGTTGATGACTACACTGTTATCGTTGCAACGAAAGGAAATCGTATAGAGTTTCTCATTCAAAATTAATACTTTAAATGTTACTCCCAATTATTATAATCTAACTTAAGTTAGGTACCTATTCCTGTTTAGAGAACATTTAAGTATCTTCCGAACGACATTACCAACCATTTGTGGGAAATAACTCTCAAGATTTTTAGCTTTCAAACAATTTCAACGCTTTTACTTTCCACTTTTTTGCTAGTAAATACTATCTTAATAGCCAGTCGTTATCTGAATGCGAACCACGATTGGGAGCGCACGCTGCGCTAAATAAAATTATATCGCGCACGTAAAAAGCTCGCGCATTATGTGTGAAACATTGTTGCGAAAGCGTTGGCCCGCAAAGAGCTTTTATGCATTTTATGTGTTTTATGGTATGTGGCATTGCTGTGCGGGCCATTCGCGTGGTGGATGATATGCAGTTCAACAACAATTTACAAATGCTGTGCGAAACACGCTCTTAAAAGTAAAAGCCCCAAATTATGTCTAGTTGATTGTAGAGTACTTGAAGAACTAGTCTGCTACTAGTAGCATAGTTGAAGCTAATGTTGAAATGACTATTAAAATATATAACGCTTCCTTCCAAATTCGAGCATGTACGATGAAAATTGCAAAGTTCCGAAGCAGCAGAAAATAATTAATGGTAGAAATTAATCGTTTGCTTTGCTTAATATATCACGATACATATTTATTTGCAAAGCTGCATTAATTTTTATGGGGTCAGCGGATAATTTAGTTGTGAAGTAATGTCGGTTTTCGTGAATTGTCGAATAATTATATTAATTGTCTGTGAGTTGCCCACATTCAGGCAACTATAACTTCACAATGCCAGTTTATCACTTTCATATAAATCTATGGTGGAAGGTCGGTACTTTTTTGCGTTAAGCAGGTTTCTAGTTAATGCATATATCAATGTGAATTATGCGGCTAGTGCATAGCATAGCATGTGGAAGGCGTGCAAGTTGCTTTCTTGTCCTAGGAGTCTAGGACGCAAATCCTGATAGTCGCTACTTGCACTATGGAATTTATGCAAATTGGTCTTCCGTGCTTGTTAATACAACTGTTCCGTTTAGTATGCGTTACTCTGCTGAAATAATACCTCACTGAGGGCTTTAGTTTTATTTCTTCTTGCATTTTTCAATTTGTTTCAGAAGGATAATTAGTTTTTGTTCTTTGCTTTTATTTCTTGATGAAAATGATATGATTTATGGTCTTATTAAATTGCGTATTTTCTACAATAAAATAAATTCCAGCTGGCATTTGTATATTAAGAGAATAATTGTTTTGATAAAAAATTATTATTTTATCAGACTTATTACTTTGGTTAGAGTATGCCGGATAGAACTAAAAAGCAATAATTTAAAATTAGATAATAACAGTAAAACATACAAATCCATAAAGGCGGTGCAAATGCAACGTAATGCACATTTACTGGTTACCTACATGAGCGCTCATAATACCCTTCTCATTCAGCAGGTGTATTCATCTACGAAGTGCGAGTTATGCGAACTGGCTGTGCATTTGCTGTTTGGTGGTTGGTGGCGCGTTGCTTCCAAACACTGCGCCCGCATCGCGTGGCGCTCCCCTAATTAGAAGCGTAATTAATGACATTAATCACTGCCCATATACACACCTCTGTAATATGCACCGCCGCTCTAAAGGTTATAAATGTAGTTGTTGTTTGGGTTATATCCAGCCGCAGACTCGTAAAAACACATATGCTGAGTGTCGCGATTGCAGCGCCACACAACAAAAACCGCTCAGAAATAAAGCGCCCCCTAGCCCAATAAAGAACTTGCATGCTCTCAGAAAGTTATAATTATTTTAATATATCTTCATCATCATGAAGATAATCACATTTTTGTTGATGGAATTTTTGTTCAAGGTTACCCACCTGCATGTTTTCAAACATGTTTGCATAGTTAATCTCTTTGTTCTACCAATGAGAATTAGTTTTACCATCCATACCGCAAAAAGTGAGCTTTTTGCTGGATAAAAATGTTGAAAACGTGCCGAGGGCGTCTCGTACGTTGTGCAGCAACATTACATACGCAAATATTTTACTTATCAGCTGCGGTCGCTTTGGGGGCGGCAGTTCCATCTCCTGCATAGTCTTACCGCACGCATATTCGATGGCGCGCACCAGATATTATCGTTCGTCGTTCTCATTTATATTATGGCTTTCCTTTTAATCGGTCTTTTTGTAATTTATTATTCGAAAATGTTCGAGCTACACGTACAACATGTTTACGCCTGGAATGCTTTGTTATCGTGGCTGCCTACGTGTTACCAGTTTAAAACAAATCTCGAAAAACGATGGAAATGTGTTTATAATTTTTGCAAGCTAAAAGGGGTGTAATTAGTAACACGCACCTTATTTACAAATTGTACGCCACACGATATCAATTGAGACAATTCTTCAACTTCGATAATATTTAATTTTTTATTATTGATTTATCTCGTTGTGCGGAATCTCAATAGCAGCGCGTGCGTTTTAATGAAAATAAATTCCGTTTAACAGACGATTATTCAAATTATATCGTTGTAATGAAAATTAGATGTAAATGATTCTGGCGGCCGAGTGGCCACATCACACGAACCTGACTGGAGTTCTGATAGCGTGACGGGGGGCGGCAGTACGTAGACCCTATGTGGATTAGTCGTATTACGCTTTATTCGAAAAACGCGCATATATAGTTTCATTACGTTCATTAATTTCGTGCTTTTCTCGTTATAGTGGTGGTAATTTTATTAATTAGCGAAAGAGGGAAAAATCGCGTGTTGCGGGGAGGATAAAGGATTACAATTAGAACGTTGGTATTGTGTATAATTCGATTAAAAATCATGATCATTGCATTTGTAAATTAAAAAACGCACAAAATATGTCAGCTATTTGATTAAATATAGAGTAAATCAAAATTAAATTCAATTGAAAATTAAATTTGGTGCAAATTAGGCAAAAACATTGTTTTTAAAGAACTGCAATTAATTAAGGAGCGTATAGAGTTTATATTTTTCAATGAAAATGGATTTGGCTTGTTTAGTTCAAGTACATCATCATCAAACATTTAAATCTCTGCATGAGGTGTAAGCTTCATAGAGCATTTATTGCGTCATGAATTTAATAATATATATATATCTAATATATATATATATAGTATCCACTCTTGTCGCGTTCCATTGTTTTCCTTTTCTGCTTTCTCCTATATACACGTTTTTCCTACGCTTGCAGTACAGTCTATACATGCATAGAAAATGGGAAAATTGAAAATATTTATGGAACTATTACATCAATAAAACACATGCAATTGATTGGAAGGTACACTTATTACAGATGCAAAAATTGTCTGGACGAGATGTTGTTCGTTAATAATAATGTGTGATTTTAAAGAAGGACATTTAAAGCAAGGTGATAAAGTACGCGAATTTTGGTTGTTGTTGGCTTAAATCACCTCGGGTGATGTAAAAGCTTTCACGTTCATTTCATATCCCATTTCGCTGAGGTATGCCAGCAAGACCGTGAAATAAAAACGGTAACAAGCAACAAACGGCCCGAGGCACGCGAACACAGCGCGTTACCTTGAAATTTGCTCCTATTTTCCACCTTTCCACTTGAACTTCTCGATGACTTCGCGAAAACGACGGAAAACACTGCATAAATAATCTCGCACATGCCATTATGCCAAGCTGCTCAATTAAATAAATGCCCTGTATATGGCACTGTGTCTATTGATTTCTTTGGTGATTTTTATCTCGGTGCCGTGGACTTTTCCTTGTGGATTTTTCAATGGTAACACGCGAGAGCTGTTATTGTTCAGTTTTGTTTACGCTCCTCGGCGAATTGGATTAAGTCATGACCATCTGCAGCACGTATTGTTTCGCAAAGGGTGTCCCTCGATTTACTATTATAATAAATCATTCTCAGCTGGACGGGTTTTTGCATTTTACGTGATCCCCAGTCTGCGTGGATGTTGAAAAAATGTTTCGTCTGCTCAACACGATCCAACACGTCGATCGCGCAATATTTTGACAAGATCCTCTGCAAACACGAGGTCGGTTGGCCGCACGGTTGGATTAGGTATGGCCGTCACGACCACCACCCCACGCGTTGCATAATACCACTCTGTCGCCGGCGGCAGCGGCAGCGGCTTCCTCGCTTCCTGTTGTATTCAACGTGAGTAGTCTCTTCTACTCGTTGGAAGCAGCACCATTCTTCTTCTGCGCTTTTCTTTCGCACGTACGACGGGCGCGTCGACTCTCGCGTTCCGGAGGCACGGGTCTGTGAAATTGGAAAATCCGGGGGGTTGGTCGGGGCTGACTTTTACTTTTGCACCTTTCACCAGCGCGAAGAAAGTCTGCAAGTTACGAAAGCGTTGAAAGTTTCTCCATTACTTGTGTCCCAGAAATCGCTTCAACTTATTAGCATCACACAGGAATCTATTTTTCATCGCAGACATCACTCACAATAAACCACCCAGTTGTCGGCGCTTTATTTAATTTCTCATTAGAACGCTTGTGAAAGCGAAAGTTAAACGCAAATATTGTCTGGGTCTTTCGGGTTGGTGTTTGTTTAGGATGTTCTTCTTTGAAGGAACCGTACTGTTGACAACTAATTCATTAAGCGCACACTCTTTGCTGCTCTACTGTGCTAAGAATAAACACTTTCCCGCTGGAAAGTTCTATTAAGTACTTGAACCGTGCTCATGACTACTAGTTTTCGCACCCTCCTAAAAAATAGTCGAGGTTATTACGTGCTTCATGGCGCAGGAAAATATTCAAACGTCATTGTCGCGCAATAAAATCGGAATGCGATGAGGAATGCTAACATATTGCCGTGGACACATCTACAAGAGGGTTAAAAACGTTTAACTGATATTTTAGGGTGGTTTTCGTACACTCATGTTCGTGTACTCGAACAAGTCAGACATAACATTGTAATATATTTACTTAGTACCATCTCTGCTCACCGTGTGCTTTTTATGGGCGACATAAGGCATTGTCATTATGAATGCCCCAATAAGTCAACAATTCACTGTTTTAGCGCTTCCACTATACGCATGTATGAATAGGGTGCTTTTCGAGGCGCTGGTGTCGTGAGAGTGGCACGACCATACGATTCAGGTGTTGATAATGTCATTTGCTAACTGATGGATGACTTCGTTTTGGGTTATCTAGGTTTCTTGCGTATTAGGTGTCTCTATGGTAAAAGTAACACATTTATTCAATCCACAGTTTTGTGGGAAAACAAAATAGGAAATAAAAGCGAACTAGGTAGTTAATTTTTCACTGGAATACTATTTAGAATGTAGCTGAGATTGTAGACTAAACATCATCTCATTAACTTTCTATATCAAACATCATTTATTGAATATACGCTTCTACTACAGGGAAAAATAATTTTTATTCCTGCTACTCATCAAAACTTTTTGCAACAATTTTTCAAAGAATCAATACTTTGGATTTAATTTTCCTATTTGTTGTAGCAGCTTTTCAAAGCATTCTACGATATAATCACAGCCCTGAAGGCGTCATGTATTTCGGAGTATATTGAGCGTATAAATATAATTAAAAGTTTTCAACTTTTTCTGCTCGGTTTTCCACCGCTTGGCAGAGCTTCCACTCTACTCCTCTCATCGCTTCCAACTTGTTACATCTTTGCCGCTTTCTCAGCCAACTCTGGGAAATTACCCCGAAATCCGTATTTTAATATAAATATTTTGCATACGCATCGTTTTCAAGAGCACCGTTAAAAATACGTTTACACATCCAAAATTAACCGGGCAAAGTTTGAATCTTGCTGAATAGTTTTTCTTTAATTGTATAGAACAGCAACGAGGAAACGAGCTTATTTTGTGCCTTCATAGGAATACAGTTTAATTCATTCTCTTGGCTGAAAATTGCCAAGTAATGAGAGTTGGTGAGTTATGATATTATCGTTTTTGTGGATGGTATTCAGTTGGGCGAACCGGTTGTGACGAATGCCAATACAGAAATAATTGAAGCGAAAATGAAACATTTGATGTCGATTGTTTGCTCGCGTCTTTTCTTCGTCCGGCTGTAAAGACGCGAAGATAAATAAAGCGCAGACTTGAGTCGCTCCGAATAAACTCAAGGAAGGAAATCTCAAACGACGCTTCAAACAGTGTGCACTGAGCGAAATGAAAGAAAAGACCGAATTGTAAACACATATGGTGAGTGTCTTTTCCAGCGCATGAACTGGGTGTAATAAGTTCTATTCTCGAAATGCACATGATTGTAGACGAGCCTTGAAAGAATACATTGGTTATTTTTCCTGGCGCAAGATTAGAAGAAAAAGCCGACTTTCCTTTACGCTCGGACACTGTCTATTATTCCATTATTCTTTCTTATTATTGTCTTATTTATTTCGTTGGGTTCTATTTTTCTTCCTGGCATTTCTCTTCGTTTTGGTGCAGCAGGAAAAGTCACTGGCAGTCTGTCTTAGCTCAGTATTCGCTTCTTGTCGGCGACGATCCGTGACATGAACGCAGCTCTGTCGCCACCATCATTGACCTTAAGGAACGCCCCAAAGGTTAACAACGTATCTTACTTTCCTCAGGAAGCTCCGAATAGACAAAATTCTCCTGGCTCGCGCTGGTTTTTTTTAGCTGTGATTTTACGGGATTTGTCTTTGCCTTTTATTTTTACTCATGCGCGGTGGAATTTAAGGGGTTTTAAGGACGACTGTTGGGATACGTTCAGATTAACAGCGAAAAAACAAGATAACAAATTAGCGTCATAAATCGAGCGCACCGAAATAACGCATTGCTATGGCATGCCTCCGAGTTGTGCCAAATTTGCGGCGGTCGTTCATGTCCGACAAGAATGCGACGTTGGGAAAAGAGTGCTCGGCAAGTATAAGAACGCCGGCGTTATTATTATTGTACCGCTATAATTTCGCTCCTTTTAAGTCGCAATGCGCGAGGCGGTGCGGTAAGAGTAACATGTAATTTGTATACGAGCGTTGGGCTACTTTATGCGACTACGTTCGAGGCAGTAATCGCGACTTGCGATCATGATCGCGAAAAAGGAATAAAAATTATGGCGCGATACATCAATGCTGCCTAAAAAATAGGTCACGTCGTACTGTTACTACTTGTTTATAGACCTGTAATTTTATTGAGATTAAAAACGATTAAACACCGTGCGAAATCATATTATTAAATAACAGTTTTCTCATTTATTATGATTATAAAAGTTGATATAACAGAATAATTGCTACCGGTTATAAGTCAAGACTTATAGAGTCTTGCGTTTTGATCTGGCTTGTTGTTAATCGCTTGCTACGTAAATAAATCGAAAAATTGCCATTAATACAGTTTTCAATGATTCTACTGGATTTTTTCTCATCTCCCTCGAGATAAGTATAACAGCACAGCTTTTTCTGTATTCACTGTGAACGGAAAGCGCCTGTTTCCCAACGAATGCATAAGCGAGGAGGGTGGAAGTTCTGATTTATGGACAGCAGGCCTGTGCTGTCTCCGGCGACATTATGCAAAGTTTCCGACGTTTCTACCACTGTGCCGCCACCTCAACCCCAGCTCGAGCCTACGTTTGAGTATCGGCACGGTAGATACGGCGTGCAAAAATCCACTCAAAAAGGGATCTCACCATCATGTTTCTGCCGAAAATCATGGAACTAATCGACGTTTGCGTATGGAACACATTCAATTAGATTTATAGCAACGTGTCTATCAATATTACTATCTGGAAATTAAGATACTCAATGGACTTATGAAAGATCTCTCCATATTGGAACAATCAGTATAATATCCATCACTGATCTGCTATTCTGCTGCTAGCCCAGTATTCATACATATTTATTCTATCGAATGTTGCTTCTTTTTTCTCTGCTTGTTGTGAAGATGAGTGGAAAGCTTCTGTTGCTCGATAAGTGGCTATCACTTGTATCGCTGCCCTACCGCATTGTGCACCCGCCGACACTTGCTAAATAGATTTATTGTGCGTGCGCGAATGTGCACAACCCTCGCATTCCTGCGATGCGTCCAACAGGGTGTCACCAACGACTATTCAATAGTCTTGAATAGTGCCACAATCAGATTTAAATTATATTCTATTATATCCTGCTAGTATCAGCAGTACCTCCACATATATTGGGGTGAGATGTATAAGGATGAGGCGAAAATTAGTGGGTTTTGGAATGAAGCAAACTGATTGTTGTAATTAATTTTATTTGCAGTATAAAGTAAACATTGTGAACGTTCACCGACTACACAAAAAGATTGAAGCGCCTAATAATGAAATGATGCATAATTAAGCGGTCATTGAAGTGAACCTAGGCAAGGTACTGAAATTTCATTCAATGATATTAATTATGAAATTAGCTCCAATGAGAAGCTTTGGAACTTTACCAATTAATTAAAACTTTACTGGTATTTTTTAATTATTCCCGGTGCTTGGGGTTTTTCAAAAAATGTAAAAAATGCGTTCTCAGAATGAAAAATCTCATTGTGAGAACTCATATTTTTGGTGCACGGTTTTCTCTTCTGGTTTTATCCTTGTTTCAAGCGCAGATTAGAATCTGGAAGAAAGTAAATTTGACAAAGCACAACATGCTTTAAACTTTTCAATCTTTACAAAGGAAACTATAAACATCCCGGGGAAGAAACATCGTATAGTGAGGGAAAATCTCATGCAAAAAGTTTATAATAAAAGGGCATTTCTTGTAAACATCTTGAAGACGAAAAAAGTGGAAATCTGTTGTGTCGACTTTTCACGACTTGCGTTTCCGTCTGTCGTCTTTTAGTTCGCACTTTGCACTTCTTACGTCGCTCTAGATTTGTAACTTTACGCCTTTCAGTTGCCAACTTGTCGTTTTGCTTCGAGGCACAAAATTGAAAGATGGCTGATGTTTCAGATCCTGTTCTTAGTTATTTTGTTAATTCTAGAAGTCTTGGAAAGTGAAATGTTGCTAATTTACTTGATATTCGACAGCAGATCAAATATTTGACACCATGTGGTATGATGGAGGCGAAGGACATCTCTTCGGAAAATTATCGGCAATTTTTATACCTCTTGTGTGTTTGAGTCGCTAACACCATTCACATTCATATTTGCACTGGCAGTTGGCACACCTGTGTCCATCTACAACCAATTACTGCCAACCCAAGCAACTTCAATGAGGGATTGTCACGTCTTTTCTTTTGTATTAAAGAAAAATCAATTCTATCCACTTTAATAAATATATTTCCCTCCGCAAATATATAGAAATATATTGTTTTACGTAATACAATTTCAATATTTACATTTTTATTTATCCTGTCGTGTGTTTGTTGCTTGCAGAGCTGCGCAAAAATTGAATTTATCCTCATCGCCGCATCGTAGAAAACGAACGACGTCTGAGGATGGCGGTGGCGAAATGTCTTCGGTGGGCTTCTGCGGCACGCTTCAGCGCTCGCCGCCACCAGTGCCGCCGGCGCTTTTACGCCGCATCGGCGTTAAGGAGATCACGGGCGTTGGCAAGGTAACCTAACACAAATTTTAAATTACCAATTGCAAATTAAATTTATATACATTTCATTTTCATTGTGGGCATAATGAAGTAAGGAGTGCTTCGGGCTTATTGTCTTCCAAGTCATTCCTTCTTGCGTACAGTGAACTCTGGTGCATTGATCTGCTTATAATAATCGGCTCAAGTCAATCACATCCATAATACTTTGTATCCACTTCCTGGTTAGTATAATGCGCGGGCATGTGACAGAATCATAATTTAAAATCTGCCAGGAAATTATTTTATCTAAATCAAATAGTCTAAGTTTTTGTTAGTTAAGACATTCGGTATATACATAAGATGATTAATCGCACTTTCAATAGCAAAAGAAATTGAGACTTTTTCTCAGTTTTCATTCATAATTTTCTCACATGCCAAGTCGGGTGAACGAACAAGAGTTGATCATTTCTATACAAGACGACCACGGAACATTGCAAGGAATACGCGATGCGGTGTCATCAATCACAGCAGCGTCCGTGATTAAACCGGAAGTCGGCATTGACAAGCACGCACCCTCGCTCCCAGTCAGGCAGCACGCAGCGCCTGAATGCAGCGCCAATGAAACCCCAATCAGCCTCAATTATCATACTTGCCCGCGAGTCATGCATCCTGCAACACCGACACGGAACGTGACGCAAATGAACCGACCCTTGAGCTGATGCCTTCAAAGGGGAAAGCTACACTAGGATCTTGCATTGGCCGGAATAGTTTCAACCACACGCGTGTAACAATAGGCAATCCAACAAGCGTCACAAGATGTCGGTCATACTAATTTGTTCGTGATCTCTTGGAATACCAGTGGCAAATGATGGAAAACCGGTATTTCATTTGTCATCATCTATATTGGATGCTCACCGATGGCCGCGCACGTGGGAAATGAGAAAAATTACCTTTGCCTAGCAGATCAACGGTGCGTGCAACGCAATGAAGCGCGTTAAACAGATTGGTCCGGATTGGCGTCTGGATGGCATGAATGTGGATGCGCCTCGTGTACGGAATGATTATGGTCCACATACGTGCTTGTCCCAATTCCAACAGGGTCGCGTCGTAATTTTATTAGAAGAATTTATTTAAAGCGGGATGCGCTTTTATCAGGATACTGGCCTGTCGACGAAGCACTTGGTCCAGTACGGCCCTGGTACTTTATATATCTTATGAGGCTGGCCTGCTGAGTTGGAGAACTGTGATTGTCAATATGTGCTCTTTTACCCCACGCAGAGCTGATGCGAACTGACCATGTGTTTCAATGTTTCATCCCTTCACGTGCACAGATGGGAGGATAGTTCTATGATGGTCAGGCACGCCGAGGTCTGCGCTTAGTACAATCTTGCTTAGAAGACTATAGTATATTGGAATATTTGAAAATTGTCCATGTTTGCATCTTTGTGTGTTGGTACAGAAATGGGGTTGGAAGCAGGAAGGGAAAGCTAAAATTGAAACATTTACTGCGTAGTCATCTTGTAGAAAATGTTTGTTTGAAAAAAGACAATATCACGCATTTTGTATTAGTATTTTGTGAAAAAGTCTGCAGCACGAATGTCATTAATGACAAACAAT
Organism: Diploeciton nevermanni; assembly: GCA_027575565.1. Classification (NCBI taxonomy): domain Eukaryota; kingdom Metazoa; phylum Arthropoda; class Insecta; order Coleoptera; family Staphylinidae; genus Diploeciton; species Diploeciton nevermanni. Next base: position 17,596 of record JAODIE010002995.1, read on the forward strand.
TAATTATCTAAATAACGCTTTACGACGCAGAAATTATGACTTGTTTTATGTGAGCTTTTGCCCAGGTACTGTGGTTTATTTCATTTTACGCTTCAAACTATGGTCGGGTATAATATACAGAGTCTCTTTACAATTCAATTTAATACATCAAGTTCAATCCTGTTGGTTTATGAAATAATTTGATCACCCCGTATGTGAGAAAATTCTTGATCATCTTTTATGATCGGTGTGCTTCGTGCGCATGGTATTGCATTGTAAAAGTTCACCTTTTAATTGACATAAAACCTAATGAACGAATGAAGCCACCCTAAATCCTGCGAGCGGCTTACGCTCTTACTTCTTGCTTTCTCGCCGCACCATAAAACATAAAATATGGAATTATTGCGGATCGCGTAAACCTTCGCCTTCTCGCTGTTTTCGAATAACTGAGAAAGAGATGAAGATGTTTGTTTGATTACTCCTTCTGGCCTGCCTATTGTTAATTATCTAGAGGTGGTAAATTAAAAAGATTAAATGCCCGTCGTCTTTGCCACCATTCGACCGAACATAAACATAACTGATTCTTATGAAAGACCTGTAGCCTATTTTATGAGGGTCAAACAAGTTTATTATCTTTAATTAAAATTGATATTTATCATGCCTTAAAGGAAGTTTTACCAGTTACTTTGTTAAATTAAATTAAGCTCGGATTACATTCTAAAGTACGCTTTACTAGAAGCAAATCAAGCTAATCTTGTTGCACTAGTGTTGTTTGACAAGAAACCAAACTAGAGCTAAACTAGAGTTGACTTTGTGCGCTGAGGTTTAAAGTAGATCCCTTCACATTGGCTTTTTCCATCCCCAAACACCCAGTTGCAGCAGGCCTCTTTCCTGCACCAATCGCCATATATCAAATATTTTTCTTGTCCAGACCGGGAGAGTTTAAGCTTTAATCGCATCAAGCAAATGATTCGACATAATCTACTAAAGCGAGTGAAAGGACCGACTGGACAATGTCCAGCGTTGCTCGATGCAACCCTAACTTAAGCCCGAACTTTAACTTCCAGCGAGGTGATGCTGAGATTGAGTAGTAGCACTCAGAATAGTGCCTCGGCATTCGGGATCTTCTTCAGAGTTCATTTTACATTGAGCAGACGGATCATGTCTCATTGTCTTTTCATTGCTCGTTTAATAATGTCTGTCATTTGACGTGATGCTTGGCTTAAGTGTAATTCGTTTGAGCTTTACTTTAGAAGATAGTTGACACAAGTTGCAATCTAACTAGTGGAATGGAGTGATAGAATCATGGTTTAATTGTCTGCAAAGTTAGTGGACATTTAAAAAGGAGAACTTTCTCGGCAAGAGGTATTAATTAGGTTAAATGTAGTTGTGTTTAGTAATTGGTTGTGCCACGATATTTTTCAATTTGTGTAAGAAAACAATGTCTTAGGTATTTTGTTACGTTCTTATTTTTTAGTTGGGCATAGTTTGTGAAGTAGTTCGGTGTCTTAAGTTGTTAGTCATTAACTTGGTTGCGTGCTATCTACAATTAGCTTGTATCTTTTCGGAAAAAACGAGCAACAAAAAAAAACTTACAATAAGGAAGAAAACAAAATATCCGCCATGTGACGGATATTCTCACATAAGTGTGTTCTTTCTTTGCAACATTTATTTGTCTTTTTTTTTTTTGTTTCTGTCGAATTCCTTATAATACCTTATTCTTCTTATATCCACGCTCATTCGAGAAGTTTCATGTTCCTATCTCACTCCTAGTCTTGATGAGTTGGCCTTCGTTATGCCTCTTGTCTTCCCGTGTTTCCTCTCCAGGAACTTATTCACAAAGATAAGTCGTACTTATTTATATTTTTTTTTTTCGTTCAATCGCCAAGTCTGTCTGCTTCTTTTCTGTCTGTCTGTCTGCCCGTCTATAGGCATTGAAAGGGAAAGCAGACCTTCCAGGATGTCTTTGCTCATCTGCACTGACTGGTGCACTGGTGGCGGCGACGGCGGCGGATGTCGTGTCCCGCACCACATTCGATTGCGTATGCAGCGGGCGCGCCGACGTCCAATTATTGGGCGCTACGTTTTCGCCACACGTTTTCCACGTCTGCCACCAAACTACTCGCTTTTCTTACATGTGCGTCCTGCGCCACGTGGCCCAGGAACTCCTCGCGGTCGAAGGCAGGATGGACGGAAGCAGTACCAACACGCACTCCGGCCACGTTTTCAATAAAAAAAAAGGCGGAAATGAGATGGAAGAACTAAAGGATGGAATTATGGAACATATGATGTTTATTTATGAATTATAGACAAAACAGAATTATAATCTATTTGAATTTAATGTATTTAATGTTTGTTAGATCGGAAATATTATAAATCATTATAATTTGTTACACCTGCGGGAATTTTGATATTGCATGGTTATGATTCATTTGCCTCCGGATAAAACAATATTTTTTGCTATACTTTTACAATATGTGGGATACAAGCAAATAAAACATAATTAAAATCGAACAAAATACGATTCGCACATTAGATTTCACATTACGTGCGTTGAGCGAAAATGATATTACTATTTTGTAAGATAAGCAAATTGCTTTAAAAATTCTTAAAGTCTAGATTCACTTATTTACCGAATTCTCACTCTTACCTCTTAGCTTTCAAAATAATTTCATTCTTGACTGCACTACTGAGGAAACTCAAGTTATTCTGGAAAGGCGAATGCTTGCATTTTCTTTGGAGAATGCAAATGAGAAATACGAGCTTGGTAATTATATTTTACAAGATGTGGACAGGAATTTATTTAGCTTCTTTTAATTTTAATTAAAGGTAGGTGCAGTGTAAATATTTAGTGTTGCTAGTCCTATAAAGAGAAGTTGAGTTGAGTGGAGTGGATTATACAATTGGATTAATATCTGGTGCAAGAACTGCAGCTTGACTTGATGTTGGGGACTAAATGTAAAAGTTGAGAATGTTCAACGGAAAAGTAGTTTTGTTCATGGTTTTGCAATTCTAATAGAGGATTTTCTAAATAATTTTTTATCAAATTAAAGTTGGTGTTGTGGAAGAAATTAATTTCTTAGCAAGAATCATGTTGTACATTTTTAATTCAGCTAAAGTGGTCGAAGCAATCAACCGATGGTCTTTCATGTCTTGACTTTATTCAATTCACTCACGAACTAATTCCATTTCATGCCACTATTTATAAATTTATAAATACTCTCTTAATTCGATTAAAAATGCATACATACCAGATAGCATAATGTCTAGTGCTAAATAGTATTGATTAATCTGAAAGGGAATTTCGGCGACTTCCACAGCGATAGGTTTGGAATGAGCGGGACAAGAATATAGAGTGTGCATTGTGCATTCGTGCATTCGCCGGGAGTGTTTTTATTATTTATGCGAAACGGCTCGTTGAGCCGCAGCACTAGGTTAAATGGAGTGCCAGTGTAACTGCCTCCCCCACATCCTCCGGTACATGGACCACCACTAGCGTGAATTATAAAATGACACGTCGGCTCGTTCCGCTGCCAATTAGCAAACAAAAACAGTCGGCTGACATCGAGCGGTGGCGGTAGCGGGATTGTATCCGACAAGTGACTGACTGACTTGCATATCAATAATGGGATTGGCGAGGCATGATCAAGGAAGATGTGATTAAAATTTTGTGGGTGATATTTTCGGAGACTTTACTTTCTATGTTTTTCTCATATCACAGCATTGGACTTTCATTAAATCTAACACCTTCATAGATTTTATCTGCAAATTTCCCCATAAATTGTTGACCCGCCAATAAAAACGTCCGCCATTTGCAATATCATCTGAACTTTGTGTTTACCGCAGGTTGCAACTCGTTACATATTCCAATTGTCCTCACTACTTGTCTACTATCTCTGTCACCTGTACGGAATTTTCGAGCTATATCATTGCCGCACAATATGCTCTTTTACACTCAAAGTAGGATGCACCGTGTGTGATATGCTATTTATTCCTGCATTGCGCTCCCAGATGTAGAGGAATACTCGGATCGCACTTTCGGCCAAATTACACACATTTATTACATGCACAGGTGAAATGCGAACGTGTACACAGTGGATACTCCATACCAAAATGCTGTAGGATTGCAGGTAGATATTGTGGAGGAAAGAGGAGCTTATTTTATTGGCTGTTTGGGATTTAAAATATGAACGGCGTCGTCGGCGTTGCGTTATAGCGTGTAGCATAGAGCAGCGGCATACTGGCAGGATGTTAATGTTATACCATTGGGTGGACACCGTCAAACGTAAAAATTCTCTTTAATGTTTGTAATTTTATTCAGAACGACCTCGTATTGCATTCGTTTAAATGAGTTTTGGTGCCTAATGGCAACAGGGAAAATACTGCCACTATAGGTTTAAACCATAAAAACAAAATAAGATGTGCTCATAAAAAGCACATTATTAGTAGCTCGTTACATTCGATTTAGATTCCATACTATACTTTTATATTGCTGGGCGATATCTAGATTTGAAATCTGCAACTCACTTACAATACGCCTTCCTTACATTTCGAAACTCCCAAGTTATTTTCCACCTGAACACCGTACTGTGTAGAGGCGGCGTGGGGCAGTGTTCAGGGATTTCCGTGCTTTGCACTGCAATTCCGTGCGTATTGCAAATCCGGCAAAGTGTTGGCCGCTCTTGCCAATCCAAGAGGCGACCCTTGTCTTAAACTATGGGAGATTGAACCTCGGTGCGCTCGTCAAAATCACTGCTGAAAACGACGGTCGAACACATGATGCGTTCATATAAGCGCGCGTGAGGATGGGTTCCTCACATCAACTTCCACTTCAACTCTATTAGGGAATAAGGAATGGGGGTTTGCGCCAGGTTCTAGGTCCATCGAATAAACGATGGAACGTGGAGGTTTGGAGCGCGCACCGACTTCTGATTTTATTATCCTTTCTTTGCTTGGTGCAGGGCAGCGTCGTAGATTTGTCGTATAGATATGGGAAAGTCATTTCGAGGAATACGCTTTTGGTTTCTGTGCGGGACAAATAAACTTGCCGGGAACTGATTTTCGATTCTAGACACTTGGGATTTTACAGCCAAGGGTACTTTTGTTTTCTACTATATTGCTAAATAAGTGAGGTTAGGTTTAAGTAAATGTTGCTAGTCTTATAACTTTAAGCAATATTTAGTCATAATTCAAATCGTTTTCTAGAATCTGCTCTGATCTTTTTTTAACAACTCTCCGTCATTTTTACACCTTCAAACTAAAATGTTTTTCTAAGTTTTAAACCTTTAGCATTGTTGTTCTTTATCTTACACTTCGGATAATTGCGATATTAATTTGAAAACAAGTTTTCTTACTTTTTTTCTTACATTCTCAAACGTATTTCATGCCAGGCTTGTGTTAGCCCTCGCTGAGATCATTTTTTATCCACCCCGCGTAGTTTTTACGCTCTTCGCCATTGCCAGCATTAGCCATGTAGCGTAACACCCCGCCCGGGAGATATTAAAACAATTCGAAACGCGCGCACGCTTACCGGCTAAGAATTACAAAGCCATAAAGTTATTAAAGCACAAAAGAGAATATGCAGCGTATACTCCAACCGCACGAACGCTTCCCAGCAAAAGAGTTTTCCAGTAACTCACATTCCTGTGTTGAGTTGCCAGCATGCATACGGAATGAATGTACGATGTTTAATATAACGATTATTAGCACATCGCGTTTCTATCGTCCACATGCTTGAATCTGCGCGCTTTTCGCCCGCCTATTACGATTACGAGCATTGCGTTTATCTTTACGATCGGATCGCTCGTTCTCGCACTTCTCACGCCGTTTCCTTCTTCACTTTCTTAGAGTTTAAGTTCCAACTTCCAAGGCACACCGCCGCAAAACATCTTTATGCTGGAGATATCACCTCTTCTTTCGCCTGCTGATATGCCAGGCGGATGCGAATCAAGTAGTTTTCAGTTGCCACAGCTCTCTTCCGACATCGTTCGACATGCGATCATGCCGCCGCACGTATTCCCATATTATTACCAAAGGAGTAAAGATAAAATCGTTACGTTGCATTACCGTGAGATACGTCTTTGGCGCTCTATATTTCAACTGACACATGTGTAGTGGTTGAAGGGAGCACTAGACTCGAGTGGTGGATCCATTGTCGCGCTTTCTTGCTGTGGGCTTCAAGGAAGAGCTTCGCAAGAAGTTAGTAAGTTTGCCACGTGTAAAGTTTCACGCCGGAGGCGAATTGATCCTACTTGAAAACTTCCAAACTTTATTGTTCACACGTCTATAAATATAAATGCAACGATAAATATGTTATAAACTGACAGGGAAGTTTAGCACTAATGGCTTTTTTATTGTTTCAGGTAAGTTACGTAAGGCTAGGAATTTAAATCGATCAAGAGAATATAGTTGTGGTTGATTTACGTTTGAGATGGGAGGCCAATTTCAACTGTCATTCGTCGTGGTGCACAGAGATGCGTCTTCTAAGGTCGAAGGGTCTTTATTTTGACCTTAACGGCGTGTTTATCTATCCTCTTATGTTGTCTTTTAGTCTTGCCAATTCGGAAGGGTATTAGTATCGACTTTACGTCCTAATGTGGTTCGTTCGTCCTAGTTCCGATCGGCTTTTGCGTTTGGCATCCTGCACTTCATATCTAGGGACTCTCAAGAAGTACCATTAAGAGTGACATATCATCTGGTTACAAATAATTTCATTGAATATTCTAGACTATTCATTGTGGTTTCATTAACTGGACTAATAGATATTTGACGATGTTTGGTTGAGTTGGAATTAGTTTAGTGCACTTTGTATCTACGAAAAACTTTGAAAACAATTCTTTTCTAAAGTACGATAATATGTACGAATTGAATAAGAATTTCATTTCGTATCTAAAAGGTTTATGTTTGCATTTGTCTTTCAAGGTGTTTACTCTTAGTTCTGCCTTTCTTCTTTCACCTGTCTTGTGTTATTTGAGAGCTAGAGACACATATCACTTCCAAAAACTGTGTAACATTTAAGAGTGACTTATCCGTCATGACTTTTTTGTTTACTACATTTAGGTGTGGGATATTTTGTATCTTACTCACTTTATGTCAAATCATTTTATCTTTACATTTTTACAATGTTCTGGTACATATCTTGAGTTTGGTATTTAATATTTATATTCTAATATATTCATTCTCTTCTTAAAATACAAAGTCGAAATATTTACACTTTGTTTTGCTCTTGTTTCAATTATCACCCAAAATTTTATGTGCTGCTTCAATCTCGACACATGGTGTTTGTGAAATATTAACAATTGATCGATTAAGTCCTCGCCGTAGATCGATTAAACGCCTTTAATCTGCCGTGCCGTCCGCATGCGGCAGTACTCGGAGGCGGCTTAATCTTCAATTATAACAGACCCGCATCATCGCTATTAAACTCACCCTGTCTATATTAATTTCGTATTGGGCTGCTGTGGCTGCTGTTATTATACGAGAAATTCAGGTGGATTAAATGCTATTTTTTTATTGACTACTCGTGGATGGCTGAGTTACATCCATATACAAAACAAGTTGTGTATGTTGTTTTGAATGATGCTATCACTATGTACTGGAATACGTCAACCCTTGTTAGACTTGAGTTTAGCAAATGTCGATTGCAACATGGATATTGCTTCTTCTAATAGAGCATAGATTATATATGCGGGAAAGGATATGAGGGGAGGCAGATTTCTGCTTCTAGATGCTACCTGGATATGGGCTGGACAAACATTGAAGAGGATCGCAATCAGGCAATCATCCCAAGTAAATGAATTTCCAATCCCTTTGTCCACTCGGAATTTCTAATTCGATGTTTCTACTCAACAAGGACATATTCTACATTTTACAATCAGTCTGCATACGAACAAGTAATTGCACATCAACTCACGATGTGGGAGGGATTGAAGGATCAAAACGAAATTAATTTCGATCGAAAAGATTGCATTGGAATGCAAAAGTATCCAGATCTATGTGCATAAATCGGGATTCGTTCTCTAAAATATCGCTTTATACTGCCGCAACTTTGTGTGGAAAATGTAAAATGTAGTGCAGTTTAATGCAGTTTGTGAAGGGTGCAGGTAATGTTTCGCTTTAAATTGCACTCCACTTCGATGCAGATACATATTGTCTGCGATTTATTGTTTTCCGTTTCGCTTGGCAGGCGATTCATTTTGTGAAACAGGCGAAACGTCTATTTATTTTTATAGAAGAAATTGCTACAAGGAGCGCAAGCCAAGTGTATGAATTAAAGGCTAAAACTGATTTCTTAATAAGTCAAATATTTAATTTTGATCTAACTTACACTTACACATAATCATCCACGCTTGGGATGAAGTCTTTTTGTAATTCTTAATCACGCAATTGAAACTTACACCCGGCTGGTCAACAAGAATATCAGGTATACTCTTCACACCTTGAATAAAGCAATTTCCACAAATTAAACATGAATTTGGTACGACTTTTATGACATCGTCAATGTGTACCTCGAGACAGTTTGACTTTTCAGTCTCCCTTCTTTCACTTGTTCATACCTACTTAGAGCAATAAAGGTAACCTATACACTACACTGTTGCCCTCTTTTACATCACGCGCATATTTACCCTTGTGTTTGGGGGCAAGGAATAAAAGTAATGTGTATTGGCTTTCATTACTGGTAACGCCGAAAGCCACTGACTATGGTAGCGCGTTTGTGCTTCCATACGCAACTTTACGATTAGTTTTATTGCTAATTACAGTCATATTTACCTGTCTTTTATTAGCATTTCGTGAAAACTCCTAAAAACTGACTGACTCATAACTCGAGCAATAAAAACATGCGTTTATTGTGCACAGAGAACTATAACAAGCAGACAATGGGGATGCTTTATTGAAAAATGTAAAAAAAAAACAAAAAGGGACTTATCATTAATAACAACATTTATGGCGGAAAATTAATGTTTATCATAGATATTTAGAACACAAAGATAAGTGAAATTCAAAGAAAAACGTTTTAAAATATTCAAATGCCAGTTTTTTACTTTTTATATTTTAAATATATTTGCACTTATTATATTGTCTTGGACGTATAGTGTTTTTCTGGTTTTATATTAATTATAACAGTCTGGACACTTTCGTGGTGGCAATTAAAAGGTTTTAATTAATATTCCCTCAAATTGCGTCACTGCTGCTGCGATGAGCGACGACTAACGGTTTATTCATTCATATTCATTTCTGCATCAAACGCTTTTTTCCAGTCACTACTGCACGCACCACTTCTTCTTGTTACCACAATTTCTTTACAATTCACCACGTTTGCCAGCTATTCGTTTACTTAAAATTATCTCGTATTGTCTGCCGTTTCTAAAGATTCGCCACAAAAACAGTTTTTATTGCCGTCTGTGATTTTAAATATCCATTCAGATTTTTCTTTGATAGCGTTTTCTTTGACATTTTGCATAAAACAATAGCCAACTTGTTTGTCGCCTTTGAATACGCAGTTTATTATCATTTGTTCTCTAGAGGAAAATTGAAAAATGAGCTCTGTGGGGACTATTCTAATTTGAAATTTAAAATATTAATTTTAATTAATTCTATTTGAAAATGCAAATTTGTACCGATGCATTTATTTAGTTACTTGTACGGAAAGTCTTTGAGAGCCCTTTTCGCGGCAAACAAAAGCATAATGGATTGAAAATACTCGTTCTCTGAAAGCAGATGCGAACTTTGGACTCGTTTCTTTGTCGGGCTTTCAGCATTGCGTTGTGCTTTTTCTTCGCGTTCTTGTGTCTTATTTTGCATTTTGCTCCTTTCAAAGGTAATGCAGTCGAGATCCTGCTGGAAGGTAGAAAGACGCTGCTCGTGGAAAAGTAGTGCACGTAAAGAAGGCGCTAAGAATCTTGCATCCCCCCAGTAATTCAGGTTAATTGCTTGGCTCAATTAGTCACGCGGAATGCACGCTTAAGCAGCGCTTACGGGAGTTGCCGTCGATTTATCAAACGCGGCAGTGCTACGCACTGAGCATACCTTTTCTTGTGTGAAAATCTTACGGGAGATAAAATGCATGAATGCGGATAATTTCCGAGAATAATGTTTGCGCCAGATTTTGCGTCGTTAAATACGCGATCTTTTCTTTGTTAATGGTGGGTTTAATCTTGAAAAATGATACAAATTTTGGCCTAATTATGCCTTCATTTAAGGAATGTATAGAACCTTAGTGTGCCTTATAAATATAGTTGTAGAATAAGAAAAAAATGTTGACACTAAATCTCCTGAAAGTGAAAATTATCTGTTTGATTAATTATTGATTGGGGAAAACTGGGCAGATAATAAAGTCACTAGTATTCACAAAGGACGTTCCTTATTGTTTAATTTGTGTTATATTCTTGGGATAGAATAAACCGAAAACCTAATTTTCTCTCGGATAAAAGAAATTAATAATTTTCATTTATCAAAATTCAAAGCATTTAGCGTGAATTTTTAACATTTAAGTCCTTTACATCGAATATAGATTCGCATTTCATGATATATTATGCATGAGGATGCGAATATGATTGCATCACCGAATTCTACGTTTGCGGTGAGACGCGTCGCAATTCGCTGCAGGTTCAGCAATCAGCACGCTACAGGGGAGCAGTTAATTCTCAGCCGGGGGGCCCTTTCAAGCTTCCCACCGCTGTATTATCCGAAGAGGGTACAGACAGAGGTATATCTGAACAGGAGAGCACTTTGGCGGGTTTAGCATGCGTCTAGGGTCCGACATCGTGCGCTGCGAGCGCCCGAAGGCTTTTTCCCAAAACTCCCGCTATCCGGCTAAAACCAGCAAAACCCAAACTTCAACATCCGAATTTCGGCAAGCAGCACTAAAACCCCGCGGTCCATGCATAATGTTTAATAAACAACTTTGCAACATTGCACTCATACCAATTACAGAGAACTGCTCTGTACTGCCGCATCCAAGTCTTGATCAGGGAATAAGTGCACCTAAAATTGTTCATAAATTACGTCGAATATTAATGATACTCTCGTGTAATGAGTGAAACTTTGGACATAGCCTAGATTTTTGGTGCCTGAGTTTACTGAATCAGTCATAATTTGACGGAGTTCTCTTTATTACTTCCTTTTACATTTATATCCCTTTGGTTGGTCGCACGTGGCGAAGAACAATGCGTCTTTGAAAGCAGCGATTGATGATTTCCTAAATAACACTTGGTGTAAAAAGTTTGCTTTCCGCCTTCGGGGAGTTGATACAATTCGCTTCTCCTCTTTTGTGCACTTCATTTATTAAGACACGACGCGCGAAATTATTAAAAGGGTTGCAGGAAGCACTAATTCACGCAATGCGTCGAAAAGAAGTAGAAACAAACAGGCTTGTACTGCGTCCCAGATAATAACTTATCTGTCAACGGTGATAATTTATATTAATTAAGCGATGCCTCGCGTTTGTACAGTACATTTCACCCCTTCAACGCCAAGTCAAGATTTCAAACATGCTGTATTTTAAATGGAAGTAATAAGCGGAACATTCTTTTCATTTGTTGGTACGTTTCTGCAGAGAATGAAACTAAACGATGGCCAAAAACGCACAAATTAAAACGGCCCGGCATGTGGAGCCAAAGCAACGGCGTGCAACCCTTCGGCTCTTTCAGTAAAAAAAAAAAAGGATTGTGTTGCGTTGAGCTGCATTTTGTTTGTGGGTTTTTTTGTGCTTGTAGTGTTTTATTGAACTCTGAAACTGCGTGAAACCTGGGACATGCGAAATATTCCAATTTGAGCAGAAAGTGCATTTCATGAAGCAATCGGAATTTTTGGTATCCTTTAGTTGGTATTCTTGTTAACATATCTTTATTTGAATAATTGGATGGCTCGTTACAACAAGAGTATTTGCATTGCTTAACTGGAAATAGTAAAATTGTCCAATGTGTTGCTTAGTTTGTGGAAATTCAGTTAAATGAAAGGGCAGCAAAAACCTACACATTAAACAGCACGGTTAAATAAAATGGCAGGCCTGTTGCAGTGGAAAAATAATAAATAAGTTTTATGATAATGCATGTGAGTACACAAAGTGTACGCGAGCAACGAAGAGGACTATTCTCTCGGACTTAAATGATGCTCACACTTTACGAGCGACTTGGGGTTCCAACTTAATGTGCCCTCAACTTCTTCACTTCCTAGTTTTACAGTCTTGTACACTAAGTCCACTTTTGTTTATTGTTTTAAAGGGACCTATTGTCTGCTCATTGTTTCTTGTTTTACATCAACGGGCCATGTTTTCTTCAGAGTTTTCAAATTTATTTTATGATTGAATAATCACACAATTATGGCAATCATTTTGAGGTGAAATGCGAATTGCTAAATGTGAAATTAAAGTGAATCTTAAAATTATACAGCATGTATAATTATAACTGGAAGATGTCGTGTAATATTGCGACTGCAAGACTGCAAGAGAAGGGATTCTAGCAGGACTGCATCTTCTGTTTCTCCTAGCGGTGTTATAATAATTATCAATGAGACCCGTGAGATTAGGTGTTATTACTCCGACCACCAGGAAGCAGATGCTTTCGCAACTCTCCGTACGCTTCCAGTGAGCACGTGAAATCCATTGCGTATTGCAGACAAACACGCAGATGAAATTGAATAAGGTTGTTGATTGAGTTTCTCTATAATATTTCTACAATTGTAGAGGATCTACATTAATAGTGGCAATTGTTTTAATAATTTAATAAATACTTCAATTGGATCGAACACAATTTCTGGGTCAGACGTTTGCGGAATACAAATTTCCCGAATGCGTGGGCGAGTAATGTGGGATGCCATGGCAGTCGCTTGCGAAACTATGCCTGAGGTCGACGTGCCGATCGCGACTAAATAGGAAAAATTTAATTCGAATCCCCGATCAGGTCGTGCCCGCCGGCTCCACCAAAATCTCTCTCAATCAGCGAACTGACAGCCCGCCGCAAGTCAAAACGTAATGCGAATCGATTCGATCTTAAGTGGGATATTTGAATCCCATTGTGTTTTTATAATTCCAACAAAGTGCGCGTAATTGAAATGTGCACTGGGTGCGCTCAGTGGGCGTTAATTATTATCGAGATTGTAATTGCAAACACCAAGAGTCGCACAGAGTTTAGTATGCTAATGATGGAGTATCGAAATAATATTAATTATTAGGTCGATGCAGACAAGTGATTAGGTTGCTAGTTGCGATGGATTTGTGTGGCGTGATGCCCGCACTTTGGTCGCCAAAGCTCACAATCCATCGTTCGTTGATGTTTGCTTTGAGTAATTGCTCATTATCAAACGGAACATGCTGCAACCGCAACGGAGCGCTAATAATGATGAAGCTCATCGTTATCTTCTACTAATTGAAAAGCACTCATTAACATGCATTCTGTTTAATTTTAATTTGGGGAAATAATCGCATTTGGAAGTGAAATTTGTTTCTGATTGAGGAGATACAATAGAGATTTATAGACTCTTATTAATATACATAAAATCTTAACCACAGAAGTGAAGTAAAAATCCAGTAAAATCTTGTCTGCGTGTGAAATGGGTTGCCTATACTTTAGATTTTATCTTTAATCCCCTCATATAATATATCTTCAAACTTGAATTCTACTAAAATATAATTGTAATAATTAAGATTTAATTAATTCAATTAGGTATAAAATAATATTACTGCTATGGTGACAGTTGTACGATGAAACTAGCAAAATATTATCTGTCTATCAAGTTGCCTACATCTCTAATCCTGGTCTCTCGGTGCAGAAAACATTCATATAATATGCCCTTAAACCTCTATATTACCCAAATAGAAATGTAATATTCAAGATTTAATTAAATCCGATTATGCATCTTAATGCAACGATACAATATAATGCTAGGACGTGTAGATTGCGGTCAAAAGTTCTGATCCTTCATGGCAGTTATGAGTCTTTGGGTGGTAGGGCGCGTTCGCAGCACGCAATTTCGCCGGATTAAAATATTAATTTTGCGGCGTTTTGCGGGCTTAACGCGAAGTCGTAATAATGAGCACCGCCATCGGAATATCGTACCTGACTTCTTGCACTTGTATCACCACTCAAGTCCCACCCCAGGCAGACAGACCCTCTCTGGAACACGAATTTCCAGCCATATGCTACACGTCACGTCGACAGTCAAATATGAAATTTCAAAATGTGGCTCTCACAGAAGCGTTCCCATTCTGAAACCTGCTGTTGTGTTGCAATTACGATAGTTTTGACAAGTTGCGAGAGGCGAAAGTCAAGTTGACATGAGGACACAACTCCAAGTTGCTTCTACTTGCGCGACTTTAGGGATGGAAGACAACAAGGATAATAAACAGTACTCCAAAAGCACGATTGTGTCTGATGATTCGAGTTTTGCAATTTGAGAAATTACAAAGTGTTGTAGTTAACAAGAGGCATTTACTTCTGTTTAGATTGAAGATAGATTGTTCTCACTTAGTTCACATACTAAAATATGCTCTCTACGCTTTTACATTTCCAAACTACTTCAACCACCTCATGCGTCTGAATTGGTGCTACGCTCTGCGAACTTGGCACGCTCGCAACCACCATGATTTCTAGCGTTAATAGCGACCAAAGATCCATGCAAATTTCTCCGGCGGTTCAAGATGCGATGCGCACGATTAGGTTTGCACTGAGGCAACTACACTCTGCAACAGCAAATTTTCGATCGATATGAGATTAACAGCACTAGACTAATTATGGTGTGCTGAAAAAACGGTTAAAATTATTGAGGAAGTCTCTGTTTCTTTTTTGATTGCAAATTTAGTCTGTGACCACATTTCAGATGCAATTTGATACATTGTTCTATAACATTCGTAATTATTGTTAGATTATTTAGCTGTCTTCAATAACAACTCGTGAATGTGTGAAAACATAATTTGTTTATTTATAATAGCTAGAAAGTTAGTAAAGTGAATTGGGAATGTAATGAAAGTATACGACACGATTTTTCCAATTCTCTTTCCGCGTTTAGGTTTCTAGGACTCTAAGCTGTGCGCGGCATTCAATGCATAAGTACAATACCCCTATTGTGTCATTTATGAGCATGAGTCTTTATCTTTTGCAAACAAAGTATTGTCGCCGCGCCGCGCGAAACATCGAATCGAATAATTTCAACTATTGCAGTCATGTCAATGAATGAAAATCGAGGTTTAATTTTTCGATGAAAAATTCTATTACAAAAACAAAACGCGTTCAGAAACTTACAATAGTAGTGTGGTTTTGGGTAACTCATGTATGCTTGTTTGATACATGCGTTCTATTGAAAATAAACAAATTACGTTTTCACACAATTCTTCAGTATTTATTTACGAATTGTTATTAAAGACAGCTAAATGATCTCATAATAATTACGTAAGTTATGGGACAATATATCAAATCGCAACAGAAATTAGGTCAAACACTAAAATCGAAATTAAAAAATAGAAAACGATTGACGACGCGAATATTTTGAAAAAACCGAGTGCTGTTAATGTCCGCTTGATTGGAAATTTGCTTTTCCACAGTGTTATTACCAGTACCCTAATCACCATAAGTAGGTTCAAGGTTTAGTTGAAGTGTTGTTCATAGTTCATAGTTATATCACCATAAATTATAAAGCTACTAAATTATTCAATTTATTAACTAGGATGTACCCAAAGTAGGATAGGAATGGATTTGGAAATTGACCTTTGGTTCTTCTAGGTTATAAGTTTTGCAATAAACATTCTTTTTGTCTAACAATTTATCTTTCTTCAGATGCAGTTACTGAATCTTTATTTGAAAGATAACACTAAATATGAACTTCCTTTTTAAGCTATTTTGGGATAGTTTCATCACATTAATTGAATAATCATTAAACGATAAATTCAAAAATCAGTAAAGATTTTAATTTATTTAATGGTATGAGTTATTATGAGACCAAACTTTTAAATTAAATTCAAAGGATGATGTTGCAAACATATACGAGCAGTGTAGATTAATATAATGTGCTAAGTTTATGTCGACTTTAGTTTTCCAGTTTATAGAAAACAGCTGGGAAACTTTTAATTTAAATGATAATTTCCATTGGATTTATTCATTATATACTTTTTCTCGCTAGGCATAGATTAAACCCAGTGTAATAATGAGAAAGATGTTTATAGCTTCATGCAATTCTATCAAAACTTGGTTTTTAATAAAGATTTTTTTTTTGTTTCAGGTAAGCCTCATGGTTTGATTCTTCGCAACTGAATTTTCATCAGAATATCATCAGCTGTAAGCAATATTTCCATCCACGACACGTATTTTTGTCGTTAATTGACTTAATTCTTAATGAGGACCAGCCGCCACAAGTTTAATGATCCTAATCGCTTCCAACGCGTCGACCCCAGTCATATAAAAATAAAAAACTAATTATCAACTGCACTAATTCACTTTCAATGTGTCGCTCATGGCGCACTTAACAGAAGAAAATTGTACACCAAGCTCATGTTCATTGAAGGGTGTCCATTTTCTTATTTCCTTGAGTTGGTGTTGGTGGGAAATCTACTGGCACAAATGTCCTTATAATAATCGTAAAGCAACCGAATGATAATTACACTATGCTTGGTAATAACAGGCTCCCTTTTTGAGGAATCGAAGAATAAGACTTTTAATTCTTAGGCTCAAGGACTTCGTCGTTACAATTAACTTTAATTAACAATGAGACGTCATGTTTGGAACAAGGCGTCTCTCGTCTTGGAGGGTCGACGCATGATCGCTCTGACGCTTTCATAATTACTCCAGCCAAGAATCAGCTTCTTCAATGCATATGCTCATCGCTTTGGCGTCTGCTGAGGAGTGCTTGAGATGCAGACAGGAGGCACGAAAATGCAGCCTGTCTGAGGGTTGATGAGAGATGAGAGGGTTGAAGTCATTCTAGTCGAACTGAACTGTTTCGGTGGTTGGAAATTAATGAATTTTCATTCTCCCTCGAGGCATTTGCAGTGTCTGGAAATGCAGTTTTCGGCACTGATTTTATTCACACATCACATGTTTACGTTCGCGCAATGGCTTTAGTATCTTCTTAGATTCACTCTTTTGTTCCATGTCACATCTATCTTCATAAACATAACCGACATCGTAAATATTACGACACGCGCCGAACAAACATTGAGGTGTATGCATATAGTATTTATATTTATGAGGGGTTAATTGAATTAGCTTCTTTATATATGCTACCCTTTGCTGGGGAACATGCGTGAGTTCCGCATATCCATACACGGGTTGCGCGTTGGGGATTAATGTGCCATTAACATGACATGTGCGATACTGGTGATAGCATGGGCGCATCCTTTCAGAATACCCCACAATAATAAGCTAACGACCGATTGTAGCCTATATTCCATGCCAAGTGCAGTCAAGATTCTTGACACGACTAGTCAGACCAATTCGCCAGGGCTATAATTGCAGGCCTACTATAGATTCCCGGATCTCTTCGTATTGCTTTCATCCTGCTGCGAGGAGGAAGTGGCAGACCGCGTAAATCTAACCACTTGCGTGCGGCGCGCATCTAAACCAATTTCAACAAATAATGCAGCTGCCGCAAGCAAGGCAGGAGTAGAAACAAAACAGAAGCGATGTGAAAATACATGCGATCGTACGGAGAAATTATATTAATGCATTAATGCCTAAAAGGTATAATAAAAATCGAGAACAATAAAAGTACGTGGGATGTGCTCGTAAACAGATGGGAATAGGTGCTGGAAATTGTCTCTTGAATTATTATTATTATTACGAAGTATTAATCTTCAAATGCAAGTAGGTTATAGAGAATACAATGACCAATGGGATTTGGTCACTCCAAAGCAACAAAATACCAAGATCGAATTGTTTTTGTTTGGATAATATTTATATAAAAACTACTTTAAAACGGTAGAAAATTTAACGAATTTATTCGCAATTTATTTGCTTTTTTCGATGCAATTACTGAATCTACAATCTTCATTCCAAGAACAACACTGAATATTTATATCTCCTTCAAGTTATTTTAAGTATTCCACTTATTCTTGAACCAGAGCAAATATTTGTTATGCAATATTATTGCATTTTAGGAGCTCTAAATACTCAAAACAATACCTCTAGTATTGCAGATGTAATATGCATCTGCAAATGCATACCTACAAAACTGAAACTAGGAATAATGGCTATGTTGGTTCGCATTTGCTCGTAGTGTATTCATGTTCAAAGTGGTTGCATATGAGACAGAGTAGAGTAAAGAATGGGAACATCTTGCTCCATTTTCATATTCACATTCAATCATAAATTTTCATCTCTTGATTCGTATTCTGTTTGCTGCTGCTAATCACTAATGTTCTACTGAAAGTTACCGCAATTCTTCAATACCGCAGGATGTTATTGATGTAATTTATTTTCTTCTATTTGCGGTTATGTAGAATATTTTACACGTTAACAAATGGAAAATCAAACTAGTTTCTACTATCTAGGCGTCACACCCATTTTCATCTTGCTTCCTCATCAATCTATCGTGGTTCTTCAGTTCGCTAGAATCCTATCCTTCCATCCTTTTCCGTGTATTTTTATTTTGTCTGGAAGCAAAGGCAGGCAATCTGCATGATGAAGTGACATCTGTATCGGGCAAACTAGAGTAGAGTGATAAAAACGACATAGACGAGTACAATTCCATGATGGCGATGTATTTGAGGTACTGCTACTTGTACCACCACGTGCGATAGAGGAGAAAGGCGGGAGGGAAAGTGCTTATTGCTAGCGGGGTAGGTTATTTCCCTCGAGTAGCGGTGGAGGAATCTATATCTACGCTTGCTTAAATACCTGTGCGTTGTCGCTCGGTGTGCCTTGAGGGTAACTATTTATTTATCAATTTCTGTTAGGTAAGCAATTTGCAGGTGGTTGAGATGTTATAGAGGTAATTTAAGCGAGAAAGGAGAGTCAGCTATCTTAGATCGCCAACAAGTTGGTTATGTTTTTGAGAACACTTTGTATAGTTTATCGGAATCCGTGTGTTTGTAGCATCGTTCTAATCATATTGAGCATCGAACGAAATGAGATTCTCGTTCGTTTCATTAAGCTTATCCTCAAAGTTATTTCCTTCGCACCTTGGGTTCCTCCAAGGTGGTAATGAGGTAAAGTCTTACTGAGGAAGCCGTAATTTTCTCTCAATTAAAAAATGATTAAAATTTCGTTGTTATTTCAAGGTTACCAAAAATATAAATTGAATTATTAAAGTTTATACAATAATTTATAATTATCCATAACTTATCCGAAAGTTTGAAATTGAAGCTGCGTTAGGATGGCGTCCCATGTTTTTCACCGCTTGGCAATAAAACAAACGAAATGCAATTAAAATATTCAAATCAGTTTTCACCATTTCAGCATAGAAATTTCAATGTTCTAAGTGCTTTTAAAATATGGTTGGCCAACCCTAAACAGGTCCCTGGCTCATTCAACTGGTCCCCGGTTTGGCTCAATATTATAAAATATGTTCGACCGTAAATATTTTACGAACGTCGTTGCGCCGCGTTTAAGTTGAGCTATTGCCTGAATCGTCATCCTTTGGCTTTCCCGCGGGCGTGGAAATTAAATGAAATGTAAGAAAACAAGCAGAAGCGTTTTTATGTCGCTTTCCTTCTACCTTTTTGCAACCAACGCGTAAGACATCTCCGCGGAATAAAAAATAATAAGGAAATGAATCGCGGGGCATATTTGTGGCCTAAGCTTACAGCTTTCTTCGAATTACGGGGAAACAAATAAAACATTTGTTATTCTTTTGAATTTAATCTGAAGCAGATTGCTGAGAAATATTGCCAAGCACCACCAAGCATATGATATTATTTGCTTGAGAAAGAAATATTTATTTCCTTTTGTTGTGTTATGGCTTATTAAAATGTCAAAGAATATTTTATATTTGTAATCGGAATAAAGTTTGCAGCGTCAGGAATAAGTTGATAAGATGATATATTTTATTACGCTGCGCATGTTGCCTGCATTGAGTCACACAAGGAGTGAATGAATTTTATGCGCGATGCACATGTGCCTCGTCCTTTTCGTGTCCTGCACGCGGTGCATGAATAAAATAAAACGCGAGCTTCTAGCCGCGAGTAAAGGAGGCGCAAGAAGGCTGAACCGCTGAAATATATCGTCGTAAATTTCTAATCCGCTTCGGCGTGGAAAACCACCATAACGCAAAACCGCAGCAAGCGTATTTCACTGGGCGAGTAAAACATTACATGCATATCAAGTAATCCACATACACTTGCCTATCTGTTCAAATAACATCTCTGCGAACAAAAGAATATGAATACTGTGAAAAACGTAAATATTGTTTATGACCATTAAAGATGTGATTTTAAACACTCTATAGAGTAACTAGTAACTTCTTTATTTCACTCTCAGTAGGGATCTCTAACCGCGCCAGAGGGTATGAGGCTCTTTTACTACTGTTTCTCTTCAAATCCTTCAAATATATCTAATCCAATTCGTATTCAAACTGCGCGACGAAATTGTCCTTTCTCCTCTGCAGCAGACGCATCCAGATTTGCTCCTTGCCGCAGGGAAGATGGTGGTCGCCACCGTGGTGGCAATGCTTTCAGTCAAACTGCCAACCTTCTCGCGCACGTCTTCAAGCGGTGGCGTTTATGTTCTTTCTGCAATTTCATGAATCACGAATGTGTGCTCACCACTTTGGACGCCGTCGCTTTTTCTTTGCTTTTCTTACTGCCAAATGCCAACAAGTAAACTCCAAAGAATTGCAGGTGACTAATATGTTGGGCATGAAAATGCAACTTTGAGGAAAGTTACTTAAATCGAGTTTTTTTTTTTTTTTTTTTTTTAATTGGAAAAACTCACTTCCTATGAAACACTCTTGTGTCTCTTTGACATTTTATAGGAATAGTTAAATTTTAATGCCTCCGTAATTAAACTTTATTCTGAGCTATTACTAACTTTTATTATCAATTTTACCCCGCTTAGAAATGTCTTTATTGACCTAAATATAAGAAATTGCAACTTTCAGAATTAAAACTTTAAGACTCGGGGATTAAGAACAACTTCTACGACATGTGAAACTGGCAACTTTCAACAATACTTTTACAAACATTGTTTGCATGTTCGGAGAGTATAAGTACCGGTGGTGAATGCACGCTGCCGCCGCCACGGCTGAGATGAAAAATGTATTTGTGTGCATGTCGCCCACTCGTACTAGTTAAATATTTTTATGATGATTGCCCGAATGGGGTTCGTGTTAGTTATGCGTGATTGTTAATCATATATATGCGGTTCTTTGAGGTTCTGCCGCTTTTTATTGATTGTCGTGCTTATCACATGTGAAAATGTTCAATTTTTATAGGAAACTATAGGGTCTTCTAGGAAACTAGCATCTTACACTTGGAAATCTACCAAATCTAGACCTGAATTATGTTTAGTCAGTTCTAAGTGAAATTTGATCTTCTAAATCAATGTTAAGGGTAGTTGAGTTGAATTTATTTCGTTTTTAACATTCGGAGTAAAAGAATTTCGAGCCTGCATGAAATATGAGCATAAATGTAATAAAAAAGCTCCGAATACGGAATTAAGATAACAATAATCGACTATACCATATCTAACGTGGCGCCGCATGAGTTCAAGTCGGCTTCTTTGGACGAAATAATGAATATAACAATTTATATGTGTGATGGCCATCCCTTAACTTTCAAAGAAACTGCTTCACATGATATCACTAAGATTTTTTATTATTTAAATTAAGCTTTAATATCTTCTAAAGTGCTTTGTTATTCTTTTTATTGATGTATTTGGAAAATTGTATGTCTATCTCGTTGTGACTTTCAACTTTAGTGTGGAAATAAGCTTACCACTTAGGTGCTTTGCACCTGAACCATTCGTCGAACGCCAAAGTTGAACAGAAAACCACCCTTGACGAGAGGCGCAGGCTAGAAGTGATTTGAATAAGGAGTGCCTCTGCATTTGCTGCTATTTCTGGTCTTAGATTTTCCGACGATCTCGAGTTGCGTTCGAAGTATAGAAAGGGATTTCGAGTAGTGATTTACATCTTACCAGCTTTTGCCTTTCGACGCCGACATAAGCTCTGTTCATGTGCGTTAACGCATGCGGTAAGATTTTAGACTTTTGGGGGATGAAGAGGTTCATAGGTAGGTAATTGAATTAAAATGTTTTCAATTGAATTTTTAGTATACAAACCATGCTCAAAACGTATTAATAAACGTCTAAAAGGTTTAGAAAGTACTATCATCAATTTCGATTTGATTTTTTTTTTCTTATAATCTAACATGGTGTTTTTTTGGTATTGTTCTGCAAGGTCAATAGAACAGAATGTAGAAAACGTACAAGAAAACGAAAGAATCATTTATCTATCTAAGTAGATTTCAATCATAGGCGCTGCACCCCTCTGACCGTCCATCCACAAACGGTAGGACTCTTTAGCAGAGGTGATTTATATGTTCTGCGTTTTCGAAAAGGATATAAATTGTGCGTTTGTGTCAAAATTGGTTTTTCTACTGCGCCAGCACTCGGGCAGGTCGCGGATGGAGGGGACTGCGGCGAAAAACGGCGGCGGCGGTCCACAAGTCGAAAAACGTTTAAACCGCCGCGCTGCTGGCAGCACAGCAGTGCGCGGTTATAATTTCCGATGACATATTCTTAGTGCGTGATTTACGAGGTGCGATTTTTTTTCTCTGCTGGTACGCATTTTGATATATATACTTACTTATTGCTCAAGTTTGTGAGTTATGCGTCGGCTAAACTCATTAAATTAACCCAACTTTAACTGTCGGGAAAATAGCGACTTTTACATACTTTGAAGTCGCGCTTTTATTTCATTGAATTTGTCTTTTGTAAATATTTTGGAGGCATATTCACAAGGGGAGATATTTTTGAAAGTTTTACACTCAAATGAAAGAAATTCTTCACTCTAAATTACTGTAATTTATTAATCAAGTCATTAGTTGACATTCTGAAAGAAATATTAGCGAGGAGTTGGAGATATTTCAACACTCGGAGACAGGCGTGTTCTGAATGTTGCATATCTTGTGAATTATAGACGGAAACACGCCGGATATCATTAAATTGTACATCCGGAATGCATAGCAGAACTCATGATATTCCTTGCTTGCTGTCAAGCATTACAAACATAACGCGAGATAGAACTGATGACTGATACAAGACTATTTAGTAAACATACAGAATAACAAGCAATAATATAATTAGAGGCTACTAGAATCTTAAAAACATTAAAAATTTTCAATTTTGTTTGCACACGTGTGCTGTCTTGCTTTACTGATATCTATTGCTCAGAGCTATAATACATTATTCGGTTGCTATTAGAGGTAAACATCCCCGACGGGCACATAGGAAATAATCGTCCAGGGGTGGCCCGAATGTTTTCCCTCTTAAAGGCGAGGCGAACACACAAAACTGAAAATCGCCGATGGCTAATAATAGTCTCCGAAAATTGGCAATGTTCAAGAGGGCAGAGGCGTCAAAACGTGAAATCGAATTTATTTACCTAGATTCAGCTTCCTGCGACCCTCTTGTCAATAGGAAATTTAGTTACAATGCAGAACAACGGAGTAATTTCCACTCATGCCTTTTGGGAACTCAGCTGAAGATTTAATAGTTGAGAATTCTGGGCAGTAGTCGTACAGAACTGAGAAAGGATTTTTATTCTTCAAGTTTATGCATAACATTTTTGCAAGTGGCGCTTAAAATAAATTGGTGGGTGCATGGTGCGCCGTTGCTTGTCGTGCAAAAATTCTTATTTATTTCGCAGAGAAATAAAAACATTTCATGGCACGCCCATAACGGAATGAGTATTGTATGAGGGTGCGGTGGGGAGACGAAAGTGGAACAATATGTGAAGCGCTCTATAAAATTGCCAATAAATACGAAATGAATTATTGATGATCGTGCAGCGGGGTTAGCAACTCTTAGTGCGAAGATAAGAGAAGCTCAAGAGGTTTGACAAAGAGTGAAGTTTATGGTGTAGAAGTGCGTCACATTCGCTCAACATTCACCCACATCTTGTTGTAGAGGAAAATGTGATAGTTACTATGCATTGATTCAGGATTCCCATCAACATTACAATTGCGGCGTTACTATTTCAGCGATATATGTTCAGTATGACAAAGCGATTCTTGCCTGAATTTTGGTTTTGTTTGTCTATACAAAGATTGTCGTTGTATATCTTTAGTTTTCTTTCTTTTTATAGTTTTCAATATTCGTACCCTCTTCAAAACCATTGATGCACAATGTGACATACGCAATATTTGCATCGTAAAAACTGATTATATTATTTCTCTTACATCTCTCAGTGGGTTCGCTCCCAAACCGATGACGATAAGTTGCCACCATGAAGAGACCGACAAATAAGCAAATGCATAATGTAGTAGAATGCACCTGATGCCGCGAGGAAATTACTCTCGGATCTATTGCAGGGGAAAACAAATTCGTTGTGACATGTGTTTTCAAGGGATTCTAGTGGTTTTACTGATATGATTGTTGGAAATATTTTATATGAGCCACAAATAGTTTTATCTAAACGAAAGTGAATTTCTTAGGACGTTACATCTATAAGAAAAAGGAAATGCTTTGAAGGATATTATCAAATACAACATTAACCCAACCGATTATATTTTATTCAAACTAGGAGAAAACTACTCGTTAACATCTTCTCTAACATACTATTATTGTACTTATGCCAATCACATTTAATTATATTAAATAGTTTTTTGTTTGTTATTCTCTTAATTCTGTAATTATCTTGAAGAATAAATTTTTTGCGGATGTATGAGTTTTTAGTGTAATATAAAGCGAATTTTCTTATTTTAAATCAATTAGCGCTAAAATTGAGCGAATTTGATTATATTCTAATATTTCTAAGTTATCTTATGCCCGATTTCAGGTGTTAGTGTTTAGAGAAATTAAGGTGTACTAGAATTTCACATTCCGTAAGGAAATTTCTATCCTAGCGCGCTGAATGGTTGAAACTAGAAAGCGTTTATCTTGTTCCGTCGTCGATTAACGACGAAACGATAAATGGCAAATGGGAAAATGAAGGGATTTGGGGCAGGTTTAAGATCGCCGGTTTGAGGAAATTATAGCATCATCAATCATTATACATTATAGATAACTAACAATTATTTTCAACTATAATTTCATTGCAATAGTCTAGAAAAATATCAATTAATTTTATTGGATTTTATTTATGCATTTCCACTACCTTTGTTTTAATTAAATATTTACCTGCATTTGCATGAGGGTTGTGTTGGCAATGCATAAATTGCCGCATCCACCCTCATGCTGCATGTTGGCGAGCATCAACCGATTCCCGGATGTGTGATGCCCGCTGCGGCGCGCATCCACCCCTAATTTAATAGGTTCGAATTAACTCCGATTAGGCATATAACTGTCAATCAATTTGAGCGCCCGCGCGCACACTGGCCATTTCACAGATGTGCTTATTCAGCCTCTAATAAAACCCTTCATCATATAAGCACATCAACTGACACAACTAACAAACAAAACACACCAATCTAATCACAACCAACACACCTTGGGCTACTTTATGGCTAATTGTGGATACTTTCAGGCAAGTTTTAGTCCTGTGTGAATACATACAACTCGGTCATGTTCACGTTGATTTAGTAAATTATTGGGTTTATGTTTCTCTATTAGCAATGAACATTAATCATGGGTATTGACAAGCGTAGTTTATGTTTTAACATCCGGTGCCTTTGATGGTCGTCGCTAGGAAACAGTCAAACAACCCAAGGTAGAAAACGCTGGCATGATGGGAGTCAATCATTTTGTCATTGTCAGCCATAGTGCGGTATTAACTCGTAACTTGTTAACGACTAAATGAAATAAACGAAATTGCATTTGGAGGCGAGACATGGCAATAACTAGGCACACAGTCACGAACAAAGCGCAAAATCAGGATCTTTTACCAGTATTATTGTAAAAAGTAAAAATGTGGAAAATGGCAATAAATGTCGTTTAAAACTAGCTTTATCATTATTGAGCGACATAAAAAGATGTAACGATTCAATAAAATTTAATCTGTGAGGAAATTATTGCGAAAATGCAGCGATAAAAGTGGCAAGCAGGATAAATATGAACCGACACTTTAATTCCTCTAATTCCTAGCTTTGCGCAATGGTTAAATTGAATTTTCGTGCTTTTTATGTCGGCTTCCCGTGCTGCGCAAATTGGGAATAACGATATCAAAACAGTTTGGATGGTACGTCAAAACTTCTCCAAGTTGGTAATGCAAT
Organism: Diploeciton nevermanni; assembly: GCA_027575565.1. Lineage (NCBI taxonomy): Eukaryota > Metazoa > Arthropoda > Insecta > Coleoptera > Staphylinidae > Diploeciton > Diploeciton nevermanni. The sequence continues at coordinate 43,868 of JAODIE010002995.1, forward strand.
AATCGATATTTGCTATTCTACGTTGGTGGATGCGCCTGGCATTGTTTCTTTATTTGTGCATTGATTTACAGCAAATTTGCGGAGTTGCAATTTAAAGAGGCAATCACATGCCGTATAGTAGTAAACAAATGAAGCATTAAATTTTACAACTTTTAGTTTACGAGCTTGGAGGGGTTTAAGGTTGGTTCACTCCGTTGCGGCGATGCAATATGGCTGCGTGTTGAAAGGCTTTTTCGCCTAGAGATACGATTGTACCTTCGGTTGCAGGCGTATTTATTCATTTCCACTATCGAATGTATTTTTTATCAAGCGTATAAAGTTTATATAATTTAGAAATTTAATTTGAAATGTTTTTATCTGCACAGTCGAGAGCATATCAATGAAAGGTCCTATCGAGAATATTCTGCGTTGTATGCAGTTTTTCGCAAGTCTTTTGCTTTCTTCTTCTCTGATCAGTCCCTTCCAATTTTATTTTATGCATAAAAAGCGCTGATTTGCAAGATCGATTTCCTTCGCTGCTCGTGTGTATTTCATCAATAGCGGGGAGTTGCTGTAGCTGTAGGTGGAAAAGTAAGGAACGTGCGAGGAAATTGAGTTTTCGCACTGCGACGTTTGCTCGTTTTATGAAGATTTTATCGATAAGGGAGTCAATAAATTTTCAATGTATTCTAAAACCACGATGGCCTAAGATTGACCAAATTAGTTCTAAAGTAATTTTCTCTTCTAGGTCAAAGTTATGCTAAGAGTCTCCACATCAACTGGGCATCAGGATGGTGCCTCAATGGGCGCAAACAGTTTCTTCAACCTAGACAAACGGAAGAAACAGGTCACTCTAGTCGACCCTTCTACGTATTCCGGTACGTCGGCTCCGGAAGACCGACGAGTGGGTGTTGCAGCACCCAAGATGTTTGCTTTCGATGCGATGTTCTCCCAGGATGACTCCCAGGTAATTAGAATATTCACTAAGAACCACTATCTATCGAATAATCATCCCACTATACGTTCAATGATCTATCCCCAATTTCAATTAAACTAAAACGCTAAACAATGGTACGCGAACTCGGCGCGTCGCAATTTAAATTTCATTAGTCAGGGATTTAATTGTGCAGCGCGACACAGGATTGACTCGGTCCACTCGGGGACGGCAGGACAACAGCGCAAACGAGCGTTAACTAACGGTCAGCATTGCGATGATACATTTGATTCGACGTTCCCTGACGATTTCATGACCACTACTGTCGCCACCAGACTGGACCATGAAGAAGAGACTGCTTTAACGAGCTTTTCAACGCCCTACTTTATTATCACTCGCTGATTAACACATGAATTCGTTAGCGTTACATGCAAATGGATGCGTTCTACCCAGGGAGGGATTTCCAGCGTACAGGATGTACCCAAATATATGCTTTTTGTTAACCTGCCGACATTGAATGGACCCAAATCATAAAAGAATCAGATTTTTATTTTCTGTTTGTACTCCTGTCTAGTCTTTTATTTGCGCTTCCGTCGTGTGATTAGTTGAACGTGTGAGTTGATAAAGCGTTTCGCCATATGTCGCTCTGGTCGATTGCTGGCAACCTGTGTAGCGATTGATTGAAGTAAACTGTTAGAACAAACACTGGTTAGGTTTACATCACCTATACTTTTACCCTCCAGGTTTGATGTTGAAATGGGAAATTGGTTTTTCTATCGTACCGGTTGAAATTTCCTTTTAGAAATTAAAATTTTTATTATAAAGAAGTGAAGTATTTTTCGTTGCCTCGAGCTAGACATAGGACAAGGATAAGGAGAAAAAACAAAAAAAAGTACTAAGAAATCGTTCTTTAAAAAGATTGAACACGACTTTTACATTTGTGCGTCCTTGCGCGTCGCCCCTTTCTTATTTCGATGGCACTTTGATTGGTACGATATATAGCCGAGGGTTTGCTTCGTCCTGTAAAATATTACTTGGACTAACGTTTCTATTCCGAAGTCGTTCACCAAACTAGCAGTAGGAAACTGACAGGAAGTGAAAAAAGGACCAACAAATTTGCTCACAGGCCAAGCTCGTCGTTCGAAATTTTCAAATTTGTCAATGTTTACCAAGATTACACAGTCGATGTACAGTGTATAAAGTCTTTCGCAATTTTATACTCTTTGCTTTAATATTCTGCTTGACATAGGGATGTCAAACGGTTTTGATTATTTTCCATCAAGTTCTCCGCGGCCGAAATGTAAGCCTCTATAAAAACTGAAGCATGTTGTTGTTAAAAATTGGGATAACGCGATACGTTTACATGAAGTATTTTCGGGTCGACGTGTAGGCGCGACGCACGTAAAAAATAATCTTTAATATTGCAGGCGACTGCTAGCGCCATGCATATACTGCCACCGCGCTGACGCCTCAGCTGCCACCCTTCAAGGAGCAAAACGAGCGAATGCCAATAAACACTTATCAGAAAACGAGGCAACGAGAGTCAATGCCGGCTGGCTGTATTGGAGGCGTCAAAGCGATTTCAGAAGATGCGCAATGTGGACCGTGGAGGCGGTTGGCGACGGAAGCTGTTTTATGTAGGTCGATCTCGTCCATCCGCGTGCTGACGAGTCTCCGATAATAAACCTTCGTGTCATTAGATCAAATGCTTTTCGACCCCGTCGCCCCGGCGCAGATGGTCTTTATTATCGCCTTCTACTTGCGCTTCCTGTTTCCTTCCTTGCACCGCGCGGCGTGCGCAAGAAACGCGTTGCTGTCGATCTAGGCTGATTTATGGAGAGAAAGCTGGAGAGGATGACTGGGAAGCACGTACGCATTGTGGTAGGAGTTTACCAGGAAAGAAAAAGAGATAAGAGGGAGTTGGTTTGTGCAAATTGTCGACGTGCCGATTAAATTTCTGAAGAAGTCGAATTATTTGGATTAGTAATGTATTAATTAAGGAATTAACTAAATTAAAAAGTCAGAATCCTTTTCAACATCTCCGCACATAGAAAACATTCGGACAGTTTCGTGAACATATTTGGTTAATGCATCCAACTTTGCCTTTAAAAAATACTGAACAGGCAGCAATTAAAAAATTAACGCGTTTTTTATATTCCAGACTGAAGTGTGCTCGAGTGCCCTCACGGACGTCATCCACGCAGTCATCAACGGAATGGACGGGTGTCTCTTTTGCTTTGGTCATGCCGGCCTTGGTGAGTGAAAAATGCCACGATTTTTATTAGATTTTTGCACTCACTAGCAAAAACTTGGACGAGTTACGAGATTTATGATCACGCTCGCCATTCGCAGACACCTTCGACTTCAGGAAGGTATATTTCGCCGATATTTACTGCATATTGCACCTTGACGCCCAGCTAACTGACTTTTCATAAAACGTGCGCGTGGAAGACACTTTGGCCGCGCTGCCATTTTACGTTCAGTATATCAACGCGATCGCATAAAGCTAAACGCGTTAAAATTTATAGAATGTCGCGTAAAATATTCCTCATTCTTGTGCATTGAAACGACATTCAGTACTGAGCCACCTAATAATAAGAACGGGAGTAAATCTTAATTCAAATCTTTAGTGCCGAATTATTGCACCATTAATCTTAATTGAACTCGCATCGAAGCCAGCAATCCACTGGGCTATGGATGAAAATGTAAAAGAGTTAACGAGCAAGTGCAGATTAACGAAGAGTGCTGTAAGCTATTTAAAAATTTATGTTGCTTTAAAGAGTTTTATCGGTTTTAATTTTTCCGCTTTTTTTTATACCCGACACAATCGCACTAATGGCGTTTCGATATTCTACTGGAAATTATATTATGCCAAACCGACCAAAACCTCTTTCCAAAAAGCTGTAAGCACTTTCTAACCATCTCAAACTCAAAATGTATATTTTAAAGCGGATTTGAGCACTTTATCAAGATTTCTTTAAACATATTGCACCCACGAGCATATTTCCCACTTACCTTGTGCCATTCCCACCCAGGCATATCCCTGCTGACACTTTCTCTTTCTTTGGCGTAGGTTGTCATCTTCCCTGTCGGTGAACGTCATCTGGGTTCTATAGCGCGATGCATTTCTATCTGTAAATAGCAGCTTGTGGATGTAAATGCATCCAACAGCCTGCTACTGCTGCTGTGTCGAGGGTTTTTCACATTTTCGTGCACGCTTGCCGTTTGCATCTAAATGGGTTATTATACGAGAAGTGCGCCTTTTTCTGCAGTTTCTTTAAGCGACGCAACAGAGCGCGTGTCTTCTACCACTACCTCTTCCAACATGGGATGCTTCTTCGAGACGTTGGCAGTGTTCCATTCCCCTCCCAAGATGCATCTTTGTATTTTATTTTCATGTTTTTCTTGGTTTTCGGGATTGCTTGTCCTTGTCCGGAAAGCCCTGAATCTTGAATGAATGCAATTTAAACGTTTTAAACGTTCCAAATCTG